>JALLBB010000745.1:0-16603 GCA_036939735.1 Discostella stelligera
GCCTCCTTCCAGTCTTAGCCTTTGGTACTAATATATCTCCATGACGGTAACCAAAAGGAGAGTATGCGTCAAAAACTGGAGCAAACTTCTCACATAAGTAGAAGAATGCACGATAATCAAGGCCAGTAAGAGTAATCATAGACTGATTACTCTGCGAATCAAAAACCTGCCTCCAGGCTGAATGATGTGGATGAAGGAGAGATGGGCGCTTGTAGATGTGATGACGGATGATACGATCCGTATCACTAAGGCAACGAAAGAACCTCTTTTGATAGCGTGAGTGCTTTTTTCTTGGATGTTATTCCTCCATTCTCATTGCATTCATCAGCTCAACTTGAAGGGCAAGAAGTAGATAATACCACATAATGTCAATATTTCAAGGCAAAAAATAGAAAATAGACAATTCTGATGAGATATATTTCATTCATTTATTGTTTTGACCTCATTGAATGTGTAAATGTGACATGTGACATCATGATGTCACTCAAGCAAAAAAATAATGATAAATGCAGCACACACATTTAAGAACTCAAGAAGCACTCTCTCTCTCTGTGTGCACTTAATCTTATGCACTTGCAGGCCTGCAGGCGTCTAGTGGTCACCCTCAGGGACTATAAAACTATATCATATAGTTTTGGCTCTACACGTTCCTACGTAGAAAATTGGTATGATCCATAATACAACTATATATAACTATATATTGCGTAGAAACTGCGTAGGAACTAAATATAAACTTAGAGTACCAACGGCCAAAAATAACATGGAACTTTCGAAAACCTGCGACTTGGATGAAATTTTGCACATAGACTAATTGAGCCCTTGCGAACATTTTTTACTTAGGGCGCGGCTTAAAATTTGGACTCCTTCTTACTCGATTTGACATGTGTCCGCAAATCTCGATTTTTTTTTAATTCCTGCGTAGAAAATGTATGCGATTTCATGTAGAATATCGAGGCATCAACCCGAACTTGAAAAGACGATATCTCCGTTAATATTTGGAATATTAACAAGATCTTTAGTTGGCTCGACGCATCTCGTTATTTGCGATAGACGATATATGGGGTATTTGGTCTGAAAGTTTGAGGGGGAGATATCGCGAGAAGCGCAATATGGTATTAAATGACCTATATATGTAACTATATATCACAGTTAATATATAGTCCCTGAGGGTGACCACTGGAGAGAGAGAGAGTCCGCTGGGAGAATGAGAGAGAGAGAGCAGTCTTGGGCACGACATTGGCCCTCAAGGTCATGACGACCCTTCCTGCGGGCTTGCCGCCAATGGTGATGTCGAAGTAGTAGCACACGGGGTTGGACCTGCAATTAGATAACATAAAAATATTAGAAGCACTTAGTGGGTCAAAACAATCGAAACAATGCTAACACGTGGTATTGAGGCGAGGCGCTTGGCTGCATCGGGACAATACGGGCGAAGACTGGGACAACAAACACAAAATAATAGGACCAACACCACCAGCAACAACAATTTTTGGAACCGTAGTAGTAGATAATTTGACAATCAGCCAGATATGGGTGAAGGGGTGAAGGGGTGAAGGGGTGCAGATATGCTAGAGAACTCTTGGTGCCTTTTTTTCAAAATTGAAAACAGCATAGGATTTCATAGAATGAGGAATTCCGGTTCCTCCGGCTCGCAACCGAGCGACTGGATCCAAGCAACTGGATCCAAGCGACTGGATCCAGCTTCCAAGTTATTGGCTTGCTTCTCCACCGCCAACAGCCTCATATTTGTCACAGATTAAAACACCGGAATAAACTTGCCATACCCACAATCAAGCTATTCTATTGGCTGGCTCGCCACCCAGCTTCATCGTCGTCCACTTCATCATCGCTAGCGATGCCTTCTACATCATTGCTCAATATGACGACGCCTTCTTCGTCATTACTCGCAACTGATTGCTATCTTCATCATAATGGCCGAACCTAAATGACCTTCCTTGAGTCCTAGTATTGTCAACAATGGACAAGATACTGACAAAGAATTTGAATTTGGAGAGGATTATAAATCCTCAATTTCAAATGCCAATTTGTTGTCAATTGAAACAATCTCGTCCAACTACTCAGAAAAGAAGTTGAACTTTCAGCAGAACAGCCACAATGCTGATGAGGTTTCAAAACAAAAGTTCTCAAAATTGAAGTCTACGTGTCGACCATTGATCACCGAAGCCACTGATCTGCCGCCGTTGCCCAAATCATCTATTCATCATCCCAGGAAGGTGTCCTTGGAACATTCACCACATCTTTGTAAATCGCATGTCATAAATCCTACTGCAAGTGCATCCAAGCATAAAACGATGATCTTGGACAAAGAAAACAAAGATGACATGAACTCAATCAACTCAATGAAGGACTCCAGGCCATATTCAATATTGAACAAAAAACGTCATCTATCAACAGATGTCTCCCAAATATCTCAATACACCATTCACCAGTCTAGAAAGGACAGAGTTGATGTCAAGTACGGCTTCAAACTTCTTATGGATAGTGCAACCAATCAAGTCTTGTCTTTGAATGGATTCTCGGCATCAAATTTATTTGCTGGATCCACTTTGAATGGATTCACTGCTGCTTCAAAAAAATTTGCGGCTTCGAATCACGTTGTAACTTCTGCTTCGAATGGATTTGTCGCTTCCACTTTGAAAGGAATTGCCGCAAGGAGAATATTTGATGATGGCGATGATGATGACAGCTGTCAAGATATGCATGGAAAAACAAGTCTGTTCCAAAATAACGACATCAATGAATTGGATGAACGCAAGCCAGCTGCAAAACCTAAAGTGTCACAAGATGACAGTTGTCATTCACAAGAGTTATCAAACGACACATCCAGCTCACTCATGGGAAATCTTGATGAATTGTACCAACGTCGTGTCTCCACCAGTCCTTTGGATGCATCACCTGGTAATACTTTTGATAGAAAAAAGAGTTTGAAACAATCGATTTGATATATTGTCATTCATGTGATTTAATTCTGCTCAAATAAATTTTGCTTCCGCTATAGCAATGTCAAGCCAAAATCCTTGCTGAGGCAACAGAATACGAACATGCGGTCATAATGCAGCATCGAGCGATGAATCCAGGATTGGAGGTTTGGCATTGGTCTGTAGTTCCAGAAGATTTTTATACAATGCTGGATATATCCACTCCTTCAATACGCAACGACTCACTCGCCTGATGAATAAGAAAAAGAATATTGATAATGAGAATCGAGTGCGTGACTATAGATTGGATGGACTGGCATGCACAATTGTAGATGGAAAGCCTGTATATCACGGCATACAAGCTAAGTACTACAAGTCACCTTCTGTCACTGCAAAATCAATAGGCACCTTCACCTTTGTGCAAATGGCAATGAATAAACATAATCCTTCATCATACGGATACCTCTATTCACCCGGTAAACTACAGATCAATCTGGAAGAGCAATTTGCTGTTTTGTAGGATATTTTTTGTCACGTACTCTTCAATTGGAGCGGTTCAGAAAAAATAAATCCAGCTCCACCAATCCCACGAGATGAAGTTTGCGAATCTGATCTACCTCTACGTGACTACCAAGTAGAGGTCTTGATGGAATTAAAGGATCACCAACGTAGTGCAATAAATATCCCATGTTGTATGGGAAAGATAGTGATTGTGGGTCACTTCCTTCATAGAGAGAAACCTTCAGTCATTGTTGTCATGGCAACATTGAAAATTAGCATCGATAATCTGCAAACACGATTGTCAAATTTCCTACCAGAGTATTCTTCAATACTCATCGATTCAGATAGTCAAGGGACGACAGATAAAAGGAAACTATATGATTTCATGATCTCAGCCAAGTTAAAATCTACACCAGTTGTAATTTACTCTACCTTCCAATCCACTGAAAATATTCTTTCGACCTGTGATCTGTGGGATGATGGAATGATGGCTCTCATTGATGAAGCACATCATTTACTTGGTTATCCGCATCTGCGTAATTGGATTTGAGAGTTACCGTGTGTAACAGTGATGTCAGCAACACTTCCACACGAGCTAATTGATGAATTGCACATCGAACATATTTCCAAAGTTCAATTCTCCAAAGGGTTGGAAGGAGGTTATATTGTTGACTATACCATGTGGCTACCAGTGCTGACGAAGCATGAAAATGGAACTACGTCAGTTGAAGCAGAGATTCCTGTAGACTTTGCTTCACACGATCACGCTATCATGAAGAAGGCATTATTTCACGCAGTCGGCATGATGCGTACTGGATCACGACGCACGATAGTTTACTTAAATTCACAGGGAGAATGTGAAGTGTACATGCACTGCTTTCAAAGAGTTCTCGAAGATTATCATGGGGTACAAGACATTTGGTTGGGTAAAATTACATCCGAAGTTGATGCCCAGCAACGGACAACTTTGCTCAGTCAATTCCAAGGTGGATCCGAAGGCAGTTTTCGAGTGTTGACTTCCGTGCGTATTCTTGACGAAGCAATTGATGTTCCTCGTTGCGACTCTGTTTTCATCACCAGTGTTGGTGAGAAGTCAAGTGACATACGCTTTTTTCAGCGAATGCAGAGATCTGGAACACCTGATCCAAGGAATCCACACAAACGAAACCATATATTTCTCTCGGCCTCGTGATTCGGTATTGACATTGGCAAGAGAGTTCAAAGACGAATTGAAACCAATCATTCTGAGCAGCATCCAATCGGCCGGAATAAACGAAACCGACAACATAGAGGTGACAGTTTCAGAGCGGGATGTTTGTGTAGGCGATTTACTGAATGCCGCCGAAGTCTTCATTACCGGTACTGCCGCAGAGATTGTTCCGGTCCAGAGTGTCGCGACGAGTGATACTCCAGCAGAAGAACTGGATGGAGAGACAGAGGAATCATTCTCGGTAAAGTTTCCCCATGGTGAGACGTCTCCTGGACCAGTAGCTACGAAACTGTTGAATATGGTGCGAGAATTATTGGCGGAGAGGAGATCGTGTGCGGCGACGAAAGATTGGCTTTGTGATGTCTATGCATCCCCAGAGGAGTTTAGGAGTGGATGCGGCAACTGAGTTCCGCGTTGTCAAGGGTACCAGTGTATGGAAGCGGGGCCACAGTAAATAAGAGAATTATGTCCATGATGTCATCTTTATTACCGCTACCGTAAAACTCCTTTGCCTCGGGGCTATCGACTGTACTATATAATCGAAACAACGAATCTTCTTGCAGCCGCAACTCAATAACTAATCAGTCATGTTTGTTTACTTCTCACATCGGATGATGACACATGCCCGTCCAAGCACTTCCAACGCAACCTTGGACTCCTCAAATCCGGCATCGACCAACAAATCTCGAAGGAACTCCTTGCTAGGGAAATATTGAAATGCTTGCATGTTCGAATCGAAAGCGGATCCACCATTGGATGCCTTTTCAACATTCGCCAACGTCGAGAAGTAATTGGACAAGAAAGTCGTGGCAAAATATCGTCCTCCAGGAACAAGCACGCGATGAATTTCCTTCAATGATGCTTCAATCTCAGGCCAGCAATGCATCGCGGCTCCAGCATGAAAGACGTCAATCGAGTCTGATTTCATGGGTATTTTGGCAACGTCGCACCGTACGAGATCGAGCTTGGTCGTGGAGGATGCAATTTCGGAATCGGCGCGTATTCTACGACGCGCCTCTGTTAGCATCGAGTCCGAGTAGTCGCAGGCAATAACCCTGGAGTATATGTTGCTCTTGGTGAATCTGCGCGTGAAGAGACCTGGTTATCTCAAAAACAATAGAAAGAATGGAAGAAGAAAGTTGCACAAACGTTTGAGTTTACAGAAGGTGTGAGACTTGTCACACAAATCCAACCATATAGGTTTCTACTCACCGGTTGCGCAACTCATATCCACCAGCACGCTCTCTTCGCCATTTTCGTCCTTCCTAGCCACCACTGGAGCAAAGTACTCATTCGCCAACTCGAACTCCTTATCGGCACCGGGAAATCCCGCCGCCGCAAACCCCTGCCTCCAACCTCGTTCATACGCGAAGGAAACCGACGGTGACGTGAACAAATCTCTCATTGGGATGTACTCTACGTTTCCCGAGTTGGTGACGTTGGCGATAATGGTCCGTAATGGCGGTGGAGTAAGCGAAAGAAGGAAGGATGCAAGTATAGGTGATGTCGATACCGATACTTTCTCTTCGTTGTCGGAATCGACATCGGAGGATGAAGACGACGACGACGCAGGCTCCAACAAGTTGATGTAGGTATTGGTGCGGCCGACAAATATCCGATTAGAGTCGGTAGATGAAGTCAGTTCGACTCGAACGGAACGCGACGTGCCTCCACCAAGGATTGGTCCAATGTACGACAAGCTCAATGATTCCTTGGTAAGTGGATCGGCCAGAACTGGGTCAAAGACTGCAGAACTGTTTCTTGCCTCGATGGTTGACAGAGTTGGCCCGCCAAGACGGCCCAGTAGCATTTGCTTGAGTTTCTGCCGTTCCAGTTCCTTGTTATCGTTGCTACTGCTGCTAGTACTATCTCGAGCACCATCCTGGGTGACATCTTCGGCAATGGTGGCCACAGATCGCGCTGTTCTTGACAGAGCACTAACAGTAGCAGCGGTTGGGATGACAAATGCCACAACCGTTCTAAATAGAAGAAGCGCCGATAAGGCAGTAAAAGCGACCATGACTCTCATTCCTGTGTTGATAATGTTCTAATTGAAGAAGATATAATAAACTAAGCAGAAGATGATGACAACAGAAAAGCAAACCAAAAACCAAGAGAATAAAAATAAAATATTTTGATGAGGTGGATCGAGCAGAAGATGAGTGCATGGAGGTGGTGTGCGATGCGATGTGCGTGGTACTCCACCTACCTAATTAGCGAGTATTTGGATAGGATTCCGTGGCGCCAACGCCAGCAGCAGCAGCAGCCGCCGCCGCCATCACCATCTACAATTTCAATTCTTTTTTTACGACTGCCAATGACAGTGATGACGGCCGCACGGGCGGAGGCGGCAAGTTTCGAAAGATCATCGAATACTACAGACAGCGAATCGATGAGGTGAACTCACAATGGGCGACACCGTTACCACCACCACCATGAACATTCAAACACAGCCACAAACACAAATTTCACGAATATCTCAGCGGCTCCAACGACAGCGCTTACATTCCATACTTCTCGACTCCGTCACTGCCATCACCATCCTTCGTTACCTTTACAATCATCCATCTTATCTAAATCCATGGAATTTACCCAATGCGAAATCATGGACCGTCGGATTCATCTGCATCCGTCTTGGTGTCATGTTCTATGACCACCTGGTGGTACTTGTAGTCGAGAAATGTTTCAAGAGCAAAGTGTTGCCCACACGAGAACCGGGTGCCCCTCCTGTTCGATTCGTCCAACTAGACATGCGATCATACATATATCTCTTCCTAAATGCATTCAACGAATATTCCTTCGTTATGAGACTTACGCACTATCTATGGCTGGGAGGCCATCAACAACTTCTCTCCTGGAAATTATCGCAATTAACTTTGGGGAACACACTCGTTGCCATTGGAATCATGTTCGTATCCATGGATCTGCTCTATGCACCACTCCATCACGTGCTGCATCTACCAACATTGTATCCCTTGATACACAAACATCATCATCGACAACATTTTCCCACGAGGGGTTACCTGGATGCGGGGAACGAACATCCCATTGAACACATGATCGGTGTCATGTGCACGTGGTTTGCCGTGCGTGCTTCCGAAATAACACTTCCAACGTTGGGAATGTGGTTGGACACCCTCTTACGAAATGGATTCAGTGGACTGTGTTCCTTCCGAGAGAGCGGAGCCAATGTTGCGACTACTCGAGGAGGGGGGGTTCACGCCCTCACGGTCATGATCTTTTTTCAATTCCATGCGGCATTGGCATGCTTGAATCACAGTCCGTACAATGTTGAATTCTCCCTTCCCGCCATGGGATCCAATTCTTTATTTGGATCCAACAATAAAGTATTGCAATTTCTCGATGATATACCACGTGTTGGAAAATGGTTCAAGCGTCTACTTACCGGACAGTGGTTCCAATATTCAGTGGGGCATCATGAGATGCATCATCGAAAGTTCAATTTTAATTATGGACAATACTGTATGTTTTATGATTTATGGATGGGAACATTCTTGAAGTATGAAGGGCCGAAGACCGCGGCTCAATTGATGGAGTCTAAGACGAGGCTGAATAAGTCGAAGGACAAGTAATTAATACTGGGGGTAGAAGGAACGGAACTCGATCTTGAGACCTAGAATTTTTGTAGAGAGCACTGAAACGCAAATTTCGGTACTAAAAAGTTAATACCTTGAAATCGTTCTCCCTCTATCCATCATTACGTTTATGCATTTTCTCCCTTCCTGCGAGCAGAGATCGCGGCATACTACTTTCCAATGAAACAGACTATCAGATCAATGGGCAGAACCTTTGATGTTAACAAACGATGGCCTGGCATTCAAATCGGGCACAGCCCCACCCAATTGTTTGTAAAACTCCACAAGCTCCTTTCCCTTGCTGACAACATTCTCAGCATCGAAGCCAAACTTAACAAACAGCTCCTCGAGCGGACCGGACATGCCGAATGTTGTCATACCAATTTGTGCGTGGGACCATCGATGCCATCCGTGTTCCGAGCTTGCCTCGACTGAGAGCGTTGGTACATTTCCAGGCAGAACGCTGCGACGGTAGGATTCACTCTGTTCAAGGAATACCTCCTGACATGGCATGGATACAACCCTTGTACGAATGGAATGCTCTCCCTGAAGGACTTTGGCGGCATCCACACAACGCCACACTTCTGACCCAGTAGCTAACAGAACAAGATCGGGATCTCCCTCGCCCTCCTCTGGGAGGATAACGTAGCCTCCTTTCATGGCTTTCTCCCTCGATGAATGCTCAAGAGCAGACACGGGAGCACGAGTGCAGCAAATGACTGTGGGAGTGTGGACACTCTTGAGAGCAATTTGATACGCTGCTGCCATTTCATTCAAGTCCGCAGCGCGAACAACGTTCATATTTGGCATAGCTCTCAAACTCTCAAGCATTTCCACGGGCTGGTGAGTTGGTCCGTCTTCGCCGAGTCCAATCGAATCATGAGTCATGATGTAAATCACACCAAATTTGGATAGGGCAGAACACCTCATTGCGCCCAAGGCATATCCAGCGAACTGCAAGAAAGTGGCGCAGAATGGACGCATGCCTCCGTGAGCAAACATGCCGTTGCAGATGGCGGCCATGGCATGCTCTCTGACACCAAAGCGAATCATTCTGCCTTCTGGAGAGCCCTTCTGAAAGTCAATTGCTCCCTTGATTGCGCAGCAGTTGCTTTCTGTTAAATCGGCACTACCTCCCACCAACTCTGGCAGTTTTGAAGCAACAGCATTGATGCATGCTTCCGAGAACTTGCGCGTGGAATCTGCCTTGTCCTTTCCATACACAAATGTGGGCAAATCATCGAACACTCCCCCGACGAGCTCCTGGTTGAAACGGCGTTGAAGTTCAGCGGCTTTCTCTGGACAAGCTTCCATATACTTTGCAAAGTCTGCCTCCCATGCAATTCGTGTCTTTTCTCCCTCCGCCGCCTGCTGCATGTAGTAGGTGGCAACATCCTCGTCAATGAAGAAAGATTTCTGTGGATCCATTCCGTACAAACGAGATTTGACGGCCTCGATCTCACTGGCGCCAAGTGGAGCCCCATGACAAGAAGCCTTGCCCTCCTTGTTTGGAGAGCCGTACCCAATGGCCGTCCTAACTTTGATGAGTGTGGGTCTGTCGGTTGTATTTTTGCCTTCCTCAATGGCAGCGCGAAGATCATCCAGTCCCTTCGCAACATCGTCGACGGTCAAGACCTGCCACCCGTAAGCTTCATAGCGCATTTTGACATCTTCTGTAAAGGAAAGATCCGTGCTTCCATCAATGGTAATTTTGTTATCATCGTACAGGACGATCAAGTTACCAAGACCCAAGTGTCCAGCGAGACTGCATGCCTCTCCCGAGATTCCCTCCTGGAGACACCCGTCGCCGCAGATCACGTACGTCCTGCTGGAGATGATGTTTGGAAAGTCGGGCGTGTTGTAGATCGCACCAAGGTGCTTGGCTGCAATGGCCATTCCTACGGCGTTGGAGATACCTTGTCCTAGCGGTCCAGTACAGACCTCGACTCCTGCCAATGATGATGTCATGTCGCAGGGAGAAAGTGCGTCAGAGGTCAGCAGCAGAACAAAGATGAATCTCTAGAGGCAAAAGATCACGCCAGATTCGATTCGAGCGCGTGCCCAGCTACTACTCACCCTCGGTGCAAAAGTTCTCGGGATGACCGGGGGTTCTACTTCCCACCTGCCTGAAAGCTTTCAGTTGATCCGCGGTGCAATCCTCGTAGCCGCTCAAATGCAACATGATGTACTGCAATGCGCAGGCATGCCCATTGCTCAACACGAAACGATCTCTGTTCCACCACTTCGGATCGCTGGCACTATGATTTCGCCCTACCCCTCCGCAGGACGAAGCCGACCAAAGCAAGTGGGCCATGGGAGCGCAACCCATGGGGGCGCCCGGATGCCCCGAGTTGGCCTTCTGGACCATATCGGCCGCGAGTGCACGTATGGTGTTGATGCATTTGAGCTCGAGGGGAGAGCCCTTGTAGGATGCTAGCTGGGACGATTGGTGGTCCGTCTCCGAGTGGAAGCGCTTCGTGGGGGGCTCGTTGGTCATGATGTCTGTTGGAATGTTGTGATGGATGTCGTCGTCGACGGTGTATCCCATGCTCGTTTGAATGGATGCTCGTGATTTGACTTGCGATGTTGAGTTGTGATGTTGTTGTCGGTTGTCGTCGAAAAAAAAATAAAATGGATGATGGATGGACAAGGTCAAAATGGCGGGAGCTGTTTCAGATTCAGACGACTGTATGATGTTATCAAAACGTTCGTTGATGGCGCGCGTCATCGACGGCGGCCATCAACGAGGTCTCTCTACACAATATTATTAGTTTAGGGGTGTTAAATATTGATACTTCCCCTCACGAGAGTACTAATACACTGTGTGATGAAAATGATGGAAGGGGTCCAAGACTGATACAATAGACCACTGCGGCTTCCGGGCTACTGCCTGTAATACATGATATTATTAGTGTAGGGTGACATGAACTTGGTTCTCACCTTTCATGATGTGTTGTAGATGAAGAATATTTGCATGGCATGAACGACACCGCAACCGTGATGTCCTGTCAGCATAATAAAATGTTGTCGACGAGTAAAAAAATAAACTAATAAAAATAAACTAATGGTCATTCTTGTACTTATAATTTACGGGTGTATTGCGCATGTGAATTCCAACTGGTAGGTAACACAGAAAAACTCCACATTCACCATCCTCTAGAGAGAGTTCCTCATTCCTCGGTAGAGAAAGAAGTAACACACTTACGCAGCAATCTTAGCATCCACCATGGCCACATGCTTCATGAGGTCCACCACGCGGCATGAGTAACCCCACTCGTTATCGTACCAGGCAACGAGCTTGACGAAGGTGGGGTTGAGCATGATACCGGCGCCGGCATCAAAGATGGACGAGCGCGAATCGGACTCAAAGTCGGTGGAGACGAGGGGCTCATCGCAGTATCCGAGGATTCCCTTCATCTCTCCCTCGGACTTGGCCTTGATGACGGCGCAAATCTCCTCGTAGGTGGTCTCCTTTCCGAGACGGCAAGTCAAGTCGACGACGGACACATCAATGGTGGGGACGCGGAAGGCCATGCCGGTGAGCTTTCCCTTGAGGGAGGGGATGACCTTGGTCACGGCCTTGGCGGCGCCGGTGGAGGAGGGGATGATGTTGCCGGAGGCGGCGCGTCCTCCGCGCCAGTCCTTGCGGCTGGAAGAGTCGACGACCGCCTGGGTGGCGGTCATGGCGTGGACGGTGGTCATGAGTGCCTCCTGGATGTCGAATTCGTCGTGGATGGCCTTGACCATGGGGGCAAGTCCGTTGGTGGTGCAGGAAGCGCAGGAGATGAAGTTCTCCGATCCGTCGTACTCTCCCTGGTTGACGCCCATGACGATGGTCTGGGAGTCATCCTTGGCGGGGGCGGAGTAGATGACCTTCTTGGCACCGCCGTCGATGATGGCCTGGGCCTTCTCCTTGGTGAGGAAGACACCGGTGGACTCGCAGACGTAGTCGGCGCCGAGGGCACCCCAGCCGACCTCCTTGGGGTCGCGGCAGCGGGAGGTCTGGATCTTCTCTCCGTTGAGCACGAGGAAGTCGCCGTCAATCTCCACGGTTCCCTTCGCAATGCCGTGGATGGTGTCGTACTTGTACTGGTAGGCCATGTAGTCGGTGGTGGCAGAGCCGGCGTTGATGGCAGCAAGCTTGCAGTCGGAATCTTCCATGATGATACGGGTGACGAGACGTCCGATGCGTCCGAAGCCGTTGACGCCCATTCCGGTGGCCATGGACATGGAGGCGCCGTTGGAGGTGGTGGCCTTCAAAGAGGTGCCGGAGAAAGAGTAGGCCGAGGCAGAGCCGGCGGCGGCAAAGGCAAGAGCAGCAGAGACCTTCATGGTTGAATTTGGTGGTTTGGCTTTGGGAACTATCGAAGGATAAGTTATGACCGGAAGTGTGTGATGGGGTGAAATATCTTTTTTGCTTCTGCTGCCGAGGTGCATCAAAGAGGAGGCAGAGAGAGAGACTGACGACTTCCTCGCGACACGTACTCACGGATTCCCCCGTAGGCTGGTACCAGGGATCGACTTCAATGCGTACTTGTCTGTACGTGTGCTACGATGTATCTAGGTATTATGCGTAATATTCTACCAAAGTGGTATTCTCTGAGATGTTCGCTACCTAGCTACTTCGCGGGGGGAGGGAGAAGGCTTCCGATACCTCAAACTTAGTACCAGTTCCTTTTGTTGAACTCGTGTAGACCTAAAATACCACGTCTCGGTCTGTGGTTTCAACTGGTAGAACAGTAGTACACCAAGTGGAATATTTCTCGATTTATTCTACCCGATTAACTAGCGTTTGTCTCAAAAATTCTACTAGATAAATACGGTACGCCTCCCACACCACACACACCATGACAAGNACGGTACGCCTCCCACACCACACACACCATGACAAGTGCCGTCGTGCAAGCACCTTGGCATTACTAGTGTTAATTGGACATCATAATGATGTCCAATTAACACCTCATTTTGCTCGATTATAAATTGTATAATTATCTACAATAATATGCATCAAATTTAGAAAATAGTCAAAAATTGACATTGTAAGGGCTTGGCAAGTGCTGGCTTCATAACTTGCCATCACATCATCAAACTTTGCCAAGCCATAGCTTGATCAATTTTTATCTGTTGGCATCAATTTTTGCACAGAAATGTATCTCATGATATTTACTATCACGTGTTTTATTGTGAAGCTTCACAACAATGAGGGCCTTGAGGCAAAAAATCACAGTGACATGGTACCAAATTAGCTATCATGACACATAAAAATGAATTTTGAAGTATTAAAATGGTATTTTAATTAACTCTTTCATTTTAGTATTGTGTTTTTATAGTTATCTAATAGTGTGCCAAATTTTATTTTCTGAAACGTAGAGGAAAGGTTTCATTTTGCCATTGTCTCATTGCATTCCATGATGAATGCAAAAAAGACTGGGTGATTGCGAGATGTTTGTGTTTGTGGGCCTTGTAGATACAATACTTATTAAAATCACAAGTGAAATATTTCTGGAAGTTACTAGCAATATTGTCTGTGAGTTTGCATTCAAGCATTAATGAATCAGTATTTTGAATGAGGATCATTGTTTATTCTTAAATATTCACAATAATAATTACTATTATGAAGATGATTCATATCCTATTAATATTAATCATAAATTATTAATAATTAATATTATAATAATTAATATTAATTATCTATTCATCATCAGTATCAATGTCAGAAGTATTATAATTGTCATATGAGGTGTCATTTACTCCTTGAACCTTGTTGGTCCCTTAATGCCAGCAATGCAACATCCATGGTTGTGGTGGAACATGGATCTCTGTGTTGTGCTATCATTATGAGAGGACCAAATCTCTCTCACTTGCACAAACTGGCCATGGCAGTGCTCAAAGTGGGGAACATAAGTGCGCTGCAGGAATCCAACACAGCAGGTAATCTCCCCCTGAACAATTTGCTGCACCTCAATTGTATCCTCCTCAAGCTCCTCTGTATCTAACGAAACCAAGCAGAATATCAAACAATCATTCATGCGCAATGCTGAGCCACAAGGAAGTGGAGAGTGATCCTCACAAGTACAACAATGTATACCAGATCCCCTGTGAAGAAGAGATTGCCTACGTCCCTTTGAATATTCATTTCCAATGGATTGAACAATTTTTGGCAAGCTTGTCTCTCTAGAGCTTGTTGTGGTGCACACAACATTTGATGTGTGTGTATTCTTGATGTGCATGTTTTGGACATTTCTAAGTACAGTTATCCCAAACAAATTTCATATTGGCCATAAGCTCTTGGGGAGACAAATTAGAATAAGCAATTGTAAATGATGTTGCATAGGAATTAATTATTGTACAGTGGGGATTAACCCAAGGTGTGGTCTATCCCCCGGTATATACAGTACCTTACTTCTTATTTCACAAAACTGTGTGTGAGGTGATCACAGTTGTAAAAAATAGTTCTTGAAAGTTGAGTCGAGGCAGTGAAGAACTACTTTGACTTTGGGCTTGCCTGTTCATCATTCCAATTGTGACTGTGACATCATTATTTCCGCAAAAATATAGTCACCCTCCAATCCTCATCTTCATCTTGAGCAAACTTAAAACATCCTCTCTTTGTTGCCGGTGTCCTTATTTTTGAACTTGGCTTTGGCTTTGTGCCACCTTGCTGGTTTGATTATTTGCTAACATGATAAGAAAGAGAAAATGAGAGCAATCAGAACTTCATTTCAATTTCAATGCTCAGCCTCAAACCAAAATTCCATAGGGTGTGACTCATATTGATGGTGCAAGTTGTAGTAGTGCATTTTTCCCCTGTACACATTTGGCTGCTATTAATCTGGTCTCACAAGTATTGGGGAAACACATTTTCTTGCCACAGTTTGCTTGAGTCTATCATTATCCCATCCACCATAATTTATAATATTTATGATGAGAGAATGGTATGCACAAAATTCAACTATGCCAATTGGGGACTACAACTGAACAAAATATCACAACTGAGGAAATGTGCTCAAATTCACCAGATGGTGGTGTTGACTATTGACATGCAACCACAGCATTAAGAAAACTTCTGATGAATCAAGAACATTGAACAACATAGATGAACAAAAGCACGTACATATATAGTATTCGTGAATTGATTGCTATGCTGGAGAAGTAAATGAAAGAGATTGCTGAATCAACATACAGGAGTGGCAAGGAGTCTGTGTACACTTCTGTTGATAAGACTTTTCAAAAGTTTGAAGCAAATAGAGCTCAATATTTTTGACATGCATTTGAGGGTGTCAATATTCATAAAATCATAGCATCATGAGATGCTTTATTTCAGGAAGAAACTGTTGCATCATGTTTTGGACTCTAAGATAGAAGAAGCAAAGGTCAATTAAATATGTGACATTTCTTAAAACTTTGGGATGGTGTCTTCTCAAACATTCATGCATGAAATCACTATCTTGAACATTCCACAAATACTCAGATAACAATTGATAGAGCTAGGCTCACATGCATGTAACGGAGATTAGTATTGTGGCTAAGTTGTATGAAATGGAAAAGTATTTTGTATCACAAAAAGAAACTGTTAACTGTTTCAATATCATATTGCTAACTAGACTCCGTATATCAAATATTTAAATGAAAGGAAGGGTGCAATCTTAGTCAGTCCTCGTAGACCCATAAGATGTACTTTAAAATTTCTGTTATCTCTCTCTCTCTATTAAAATGAAAGGAAGAAACGATCAAGTTCAAATGAGCAAACATTTTTTTGATGAAAAGCTTGCAACGCATCCATTGACAAGCAAAATAAATCTGATCCAATCAAGCTGGAGAGAAGAGAAACCACATTTACTGAAAGAAATATTGGCACACTTGATTTAGAAAAAATAGAGACAATTATTTGCAACATAATTTATTGTGACAAAGTAATGGAAACGCTCAACAAGAGCATAGAGTTCACAGCAAAAATAGTAGGAGAAATTAGTAAATTACTTATACTGTTTGCTCTTACCATAGCTTTTTTCACCATTGTCATTGCCTTAGTAGTTTTGTTGGTGGTCATCGTCAGAAGTGCATCACTATATCAATTAGACAATCAAAATGCTCTCTATTCTACTGACTCGACTTTCTACATTGACCAATGTTGAAAGGAAACACCCTTCTACATGGGAAGTCAAATGGTGCAAATAATGACATGGAGTAATGTTATACTGGTGTTTGCACCATTCCAAGCATCAGCTTTCATCTGATTCAAATGATTCTTGTTGTTTGTATCTGATCTTGCCTCAAACAAAATACGAGTTTACGCCCTATTGTGACTTGCCCATTTTCTTACACGCGCACAACTAAAATCAAGAGGATCTGACTCA
>JALLBB010000746.1:0-12252 GCA_036939735.1 Discostella stelligera
GAGCTTGCGGAGACCCACGGTAGGAGCGGAGCGAGTGGGCTTCATGACCTGATGAGAGTAGTTTTCAGTTTTATGGACCTATCACGAGCTAGCTGGGACGCGGTCAGGTCCAGGGACAGACCAACATAGTCCCTTGAAACTGGTACTATCGTAGGTACACTCTAGAGTACTACTGTGTTATTATGGTCTGTCCATAACTCAAGTCAGGGGCCCCGACCCTCGATGGCTGGGACATGAGGATTGATCGAGCGGTGTAAGGGATTTCATCGTATTTTGCATCCTCCACGAAGGCTTGCGTCGACATCGAGAGGCAATAGATGTAGAGAAAGGGACGGAGGAGCGGCGACGGCGAGAGCGTGAAACAAATAATGGTCGAGTTCGGATTGAAGCTCGAGGACAACAAAGTAGACGAGTGGTACGAAAAAATGCATCACCTGTTTTCAACGATGCATGCTAAATGATGATGATGAGATTGTGTTCGCTACTTGGTGTTTTGTTTGACCCACAACATATATGATATCCACCATCCTCCTCTACTTGCAGGTCGTCGCAATACATTGACTACGAAAAGCTCAAGCTCGTGCTCAAACGAGCCAAGGCCAGTGCCGAATATCGCGATGAGATTATCAAGCGAATGCCTCCGGGTGTCGTCGCGGAGGTACTGCAAGAACGACGTGATCGAATGATGGCATCGGCATCAAATTCCTCTCTGGGAGAGAAAAAAATAGAAGAATTGACGACAACCACTAACGCAATGAAATTAGGATGCTCGCCCGTGGAGGAGTCGTCGACGACGTCATCTCGCTCCTCCTCCTCTCTCCAGACCTCCAATGCCAATCCGACGGTGACCACTCCATTATTGAGCAATCCAACCAAAACCACCGGTTGGGGTAGCAATATCAATCACACCGTGTTCAAGGTGACATCCTACCTAGGATTTGCAAATGATCGAATATTATTACTGCAAGCGTATGATGATGCAGATGAAAAGCTACAAATATTCGAGCAAGCGTACGAGCAGGAGGTGAGACCGAACAGTAATATTTTCTTACTTTGTTGTTATTGATGCAAAATTACCCAAATGATGAAAAACAATAATCATACTTATTCACAACCACCACCCAACTAGGTTTCAAAGGTGAAAGAGTTCTACGAAGAGAAATTAAATGAAACATCGCAGCGGATGGAAGTTCTCATTGAAAGTGTCGAAACCTCTGGATTAAATCTCAATACCCGACATCATAAGAGATCGCGCAGTTTAATAGAATCTTTAACACGAAAATGGGGATCGATGATACATCATCATGGCAATAATCTTCGGGCGGTGCGCGAGCACGGCGCTGACTTGGGTCCTAGTGGTCCTAGTCCTAGAAATACTGGTCTTCCTGATCTGGCAAAGATTTTTTCAGAGTCAATGGATGAAGAGGATGATGTACAAAAGAAGAAGGAAAAAGAAGAGGTGATGAGGAAAGAAGACTCGATTAAGCGGGCACTCACTGACATTTATCGAACTGCCAAGTTGTTGCACAATTACTCTATCATGGTGAGTAGATGGCTTTTAGACGGGGGGGGCACTATGTATTATTTATCAGCGAGAATTATTAAAGTGTTGTGGTGGATTGTTTTCGTTACTATTTTACATGGCAGAATTATACAGGATTTATCAAGCTTGCGAAGAAGTTCGACAAAACATTTCCCGAGCACAAGGGCATGCTGAAGGGGAAGATATGCGATGACGGGAAACAGACTGAGCTCCTCGCTGCTAAAATGGTGAGCATTCTTTCATCGTATATCTCCTACAACATGCATACTTTCTGTTGTTTTAGCTCTAGACATTCACGATGGTCATCATGATGTGCTTGTGCGACCAGGAAAAAATGTATTCGAATTGGTTCTGTGATGGAGACGTTTTAGAGGCACAAGCACAAATGCTATCTAAGCGAGGGGATGCATTACTGATGGATTGGACACAACTCCGTCTGGGTTATAGATTAGGGATGTGTACTATATTGGCCATGTGGGTAGCATGGGACTCGACGTGGGGTCAAATTGCTCTCGGGCAGGTTTCCATCGGTGGTCGTTCGGCCTTTCCCGTATTCCGGGCATGCTTTGGCCTTCTATCATGGCATTGGTTTTGGGGTATGTCAGTGTATGTTTGGACGCGGTATAGAATCAACTATATCTATCTCTTCGAGTTCGATCCGCGTAACGTCGACACGCCGATGGATATTTTCAATGATGCGGTAGATGAGACGCTGGTTTTCCTCCTATGCATGCTAATGTATTACAAGGTAATGAGCATGACCATCGTTTGGACTACGCTTGTTTGTCATAACCAACTGACCACTATTCCTTCCCGACTTCATGCCAAACTTGCAGTCTGATGCAGGTGATATGCCACTTTGGATTCCTCCGACCGCCTATCCTTCGATTCTTATCCTCTACACTGTTAAGTGCTTGATTTTTCCTTGGAAAATGAGAAAGCCGCTTTGGGTCGCCATAAAGCAAGTTATCATGGCACCCTTTGTATCCCCCACTTTCTTCTTGACCTACGTCGGCGATGTATTTACCAGTATGGTGAAGGTGTTTCAAGATTTGTTGTGGACAGTCTGCTTTGTGGCTTCCGGTGACTTTCTACTTACGGATCCTGATCCTACCCATGCATGGGTGGAACAATTTTGGTACAAAAATGTTGCCATCCCATTGGTTTGTTTGTTTCCCCTCTGGTTTCGATTCAATCAATGTCTGCGACGATATTTGGATACGGGGAAGCGCATGCCGAATCTCGCCAACTCGGCAAAGTACGCTCTTTCTCAGTCAGTGACTCTTTTTGGGGTATTCCATCCGCTGTATTTAATGCAATCTGTGCGCGTGAAATCTTTCACTGATGATCACGTAAATGATTCGGAGTTAGATATGATTGTCCTCGGCAGCATTCGATCCAACTTTTTCCAGGTGAGAGTGAATTGTATAGATCCAAACAGCACCTGCAACTTGATACTTATCACCACTTTCCCAAACACCATCTCTGCCCATAACAAGTATTTTTGGATGGGACTTTTTATTGCATCCTCTTTGTATAGCTTTTGCTGGGATGTGTACATGGATTGGGGCTTGGGCCGACGAGAGTATGGCTACCTTGGGCCAAGTTTGATGTTCCCAAAAAAATCCAACTACTATCTGGTCATTGCGTTGGACTTGGTCCTGAGATTCATGTGGGTTTTGACGTTGATACCTCCAGAATCGGGGGCGACGTTCGAGTTGCCCGCGTACCTCTCGGCAATCTCCATGACTGTCGAATTATTCAGGAGAACCATGTGGAGCTTCTTCCGACTGGAGCACGAACATCGACAAAATTCCGGCTTCCGACGAGTAAATTTCGTACCACTCCATTTTAACTCTGGGCACAAACACAAATATCACGAAAGGCACTGGGTTGGTTGGAAGGTGCTGGTGGAGATTGCCATTGTCACCTCGATTGTAATTGCCATCAGTGCATTTAGTGTCATCGTCGCTCAACGAGCTACCAAAAGCGTACAGAAGATGGTGATCAACTCTGACCTTTAGTTAGCAACAGAATAGCAATATTATGATTGTATCATGAAAAGTACGAGGGTGATGTAGTTACTCAAAATCATTACCCGTCCTATTTACTGGAATTGCATGAATCGTCTCGTGCTCGGGTAGTAGTAGCGCCACCCGTGTCCGTTCGTTGTCAAGATAGGCTCTTCTCCCGCGCTGACCCAAAGGAGGGCGACGACGGCGACAACGATGCATTCGCCCACCGCGCAACCTCCAGCACGCTCCCCTCCCCCAATGGCAAAATATTGTTGTAAAACCAGGGCAGCGATCCCTGTACGGGAGCATTCATCAGTATGCGAGAGAACCACTTGGGTGCCGTAATGAAGGCAGATATTCCTTCCTGTTTCAACGACGATCGAATGACCTCGGCATAATTGATGCTCCGTCCTCCATTCACCGCGGCGTAATCCAACGCTCTACCCCATAATGCCTGTTGCGTAATCGCCACGGCGTTCATTCCAAAGTTCATTCCCATCCCGTACATGAACAGTGACCCCTGCGACTTCATCTCTTGCGGAAAATACAATTTGTAAGTGATGGGTGTGATGATGAAGGAGGTGGTGGACATGATGACATTCCTCGTGACATTGGGAACGAATGCCGGTGCGAACAGTCGTGCCATTGGATTCCAGCCCAGCTTGGATTCGATGGCAGCGAATTTGGCAGGACCAAAGTATCTTTGGACTTCGGCTCGATTGGCCACGATCGATTCGAGCGTTCCGGACAAAATTGGCGTGACTATAATTTTCGCCACCGATTTCGCGCCGCAGTAGGATGTTGCTGCATTTTGTTCCTTTACCGCTGCTGCGTCGCTGCTGTTCGTATCACTGCCATCGCCGCCGCCAGCATTCTCCTCTCGATGACATCTCTTGTCGGTATTAATTATTGTTGGTGGTGGTGGTGGACGCATCAATTCCTCTCCATACCAAACGGGTTCCACCCCCAGGCCTTTACTCAGCAATCGATCAAAGAATTGGAATGCAAATCCCATAACCGAATAGGCCATGAACCACGCCACGAGACTAGCCGGGCCGACCACTCGGTAGGGCGCCATGGCTCCATCGCGGAATGTCAATTGGATGGCCTGCGAGAATGGATTGGATCCGGTGACTTGGGAGGAATTCATGAAGAGGGCAATTTTCTCGAGCGGCATTCCGGCAAATCGCATCCCGGCGCCGAAGGAGCCCAAGCCTACCGAGCGATAGGCCACGAGAATGGAGGATTCGAGTTCGGGGGATAGATTCGATGGATTGCTGTTCTCGTTGTTGTTGATGTTGATATTGGGACTCGTGGCGACTTCAAAGATTGTTTCATCGTCGTCCAGTAGCCGTGTCGTACTACGTTTTTGCTCCGACGGTGCAGAGGATGATGATGATTCGTTGTCCAGCATGATCGATCGGTAATTGAGGTTGCTTGGTCCAAGAGAGAGACGGGGTGGCTGGGGGGCTTCAAGCAATAAATATGATTCAAGGGAGGCCGTCGTACATTGGTTGGGATTCAAGGGAGAGATGATGGCTGGATGGGAAGGCAGAGGAGGAAGGCGTCATGGACACTGCAAACGCAGCAAACAACTTACAAAAACGTGCACTTTCAACTCGTGCTCTCTTCTTCTGTGGTGGAGAGTGCCGTTGGCATAGCCGCGCCAAATATTATACTGATTCCCTGTGATTTCTCACGTGGTTTTGAAGCGCAAGTAGAAATGCTGGCCGCCGTCAGTCACCCTTTGCAAAAAAATAAAAAATACGGTAAGCTACGGTAAGGTAGCCGTACCTGTGATACGATACACTTTAGCCTACGATATCTGATCCCTCGCGCTGCATTTTGGCATCGTACTATCTACGTGTCGGCATTGCCATGGCAGTCACTTCGGCTTGGAGGGTGTACTATGTGGTGAAATCATGCAAGTCTTCCAGGAATTCGAAGTGGCCAGTTTGATCAACGGCAATGATCATAGCAGAAACCTTGCCAATGCTGATTACGATCATCATGGTAATGACCACGACTTCGCCCTCCCTGATGATCCTCCTTCAGAAGGGGCAGCATCATCATCATCATCATCATTGGCTGCTGCAGCACCAAAGAGACGGCTGCTCCTACTACTACTGATCCTAATCCTTCTATTTGGTCTATCGCTTTTGTTTTTTACTACTACATTGATTATTGGCACATCATCATCATCATCTACATTCAATGTTGTAATAGCCAATAATAGATCAAGGCTTGGAAACAGAGGTGATGAAGACGGCAGCAAAATTATTCTCGACGACGATGATGATGCCTACTTCCTCTCGTGGGTGAACAATGACCTGAGATGGCAGCCAACAACGACTACTAATCCTACTGCTGCTAATGCCAATGATGACAATTGCATCCCTCTCTTTCGATTGGCCAATTCCACAATTCATTGTGGATATGCGGGCATTTCTCCACTCACTACTACATCCGGTGAAGACGAAGAAGATGGAGAACAATTATTGTGTGGAGGAGTTCCAATGGAAAAAAATTATTGTATTTTACCGTCAGAGGGGATATGGATAGCTGCAACAACAGCAGCAACAACAACAACAACGTATGTACCATCATTCAAAGGAGCGTCGTTCATGTCATCACCGCCGCCTCTTCCTCGTCGTTTGGGAATGAATAGCATCTATAATAAAACTTCATTACTGCCTCGTTGCAAAACTATGGAGGAATTCACCAACGGGACGTACGAGGGGGTAGGTTTCGATTTAGAATGGGTCCCAATGAATTGCACTGCCATTCCCTTGAGCCCATTCGTTTGGACACGACATACCAAGTGTCAAGCTACCATTACAATGATTGTGAGTATCATTCCATTCGTTCCTTGATTGATGTGAACCATGCAAGTTCTTTTTCCCTCGTAGTGGAAGCATCTGATTTAAGCATTGAATTGATATTCCACTCAGGGAGACAGTCATATACGAAACCTATTCACTGCGACGGTCAATGGATTGCGAGGTATAGAATTCTTTGCAGAGGCTCATGCTGGCGAAGAAAAGAAAGGACGAGGAGTGGCCGAATCCTACGAGTGGAGAATGCTTCAAAATGGAACGGCCACCGATCGATTTGCAGTGTACTCTGACACATTGTCCGTGGATCCTACTCCATTTGAAGATTGTCCTTGTGACGAGGCGGTGATAAAATGTTTGCGAATAGCATTTATATGGGCACCTACATTTCAAGAACAGCTAAATCAGATACACTTCGTGACGGAATGGAAGAGTGATGTTGTCATTGTCGAGCCGGGTAATGCATATGAATCTTCGGTTCTTCTTTCGTCCAATTGGACTACAACGTTTGATCAGCTCCTCGAAACTGACAGCCATCTTCGGCTCGGAGTTTTGCATTTTCCTTGGGGTAAGCAACCCAAAGGGCGTGAGGCCGCATTAAACTCCTGGATTCACGGTGCGCATTCTGAACGGAAATCATATGCATTACAAAGCGCAATGTATCCACCAGGAAACTCGCAGGGAAGGAAAACTTTCCACTTCGCATGCGGCCTCGGGAGAGTCGATGCCTTGAACGATAACATCAAGGCAGTGGAACCTTGTTCCGACCTGTCAGATACAGGTAAGATCTATTCTTCGCAAGGATGCAATACCGTGCCTAAATTGTCGCATTTGTTAACTCGTTATTTGCTACCCGGATACAGCACATATCAGGGCATTAATCACGATCCATTTTGATGGTCTTTCGAAAACATCTTAAATTCGACTTGGTTGCCAGCAGTGTACTGCAAAAGATTGTACTGTATCGGGTTCTGTGTCTGATAAAAGTTTGTCACCTTCGTTTCAGTGGCAATACACCTTCTCTCCAATGTGCCGGAAGGTCTTCTACCG
The DNA here is from genome assembly GCA_036939735.1 of Discostella stelligera. Taxonomy (NCBI): domain Eukaryota; phylum Bacillariophyta; class Thalassiosirophyceae; order Thalassiosirales; family Thalassiosiraceae; genus Discostella; species Discostella stelligera. Next base: position 7,443 of record JALLBB010000746.1, read on the forward strand.
TGATCTTTTCAACATCTGTCTTGCCAAGACGTTCGAAAACACCCTTCCCTCCAATTCCCTCCCAAAAGTCGTGTTCTAAAGCAGATTTACGGAAAGAATCCAAAGAAAATTTTGACACCATTCCGTCGCGGCAGCAATGTCTCCACAGATTCTGCAGTACCGACGAATGTCGCTTGTTTCGGAAGTCCAAGTGCCGGCTATATATGGTGAACATGTAAGAGTATGTAGCATGCGTGACCTTTGCATTGAACTCATTCTCGGTCTTCAACATGGTGAACACTCGATTCGCAATGGCAATGGGATGATTATCACCCGTTTCCTGCGTATCTTTTCCCTCCCATGCGGCAGGGGCGGTAGAGCATGATTTCAATATCAAGTTGAAGGCATTCGAATCCGGGCATAGGTCATGTCTCCCTTCATTGCGGTACTTATAAATCATGTCATCCACTAGAGAAGACACTCGTTGCGGAGAATCCTTGCTCCATGAGCGTGTCCAGGCATCCATGACAGAACGATAGGATATCACATCAGGCGAAAAGGATATGTTCCCTTCTTCGTACAGCCGATTCATTTTTCGGAGGTAGTTTTCAGCCGTGTGGGCCAAATTTCTTCCACGCCATTTTGCGTATACGTCTAGAAGTGAATTGAATGTGGCGACATCCGGCCCTGATTCAACATTACCATACCTTTGAAGCATTTCCTCAAACAGCCGCGTTGCACGCTCGGGTCCATTGACATAATCATCCTTCCATTTGGAAATGATTGGTGTATAGTCAGACGGTTTAATCGTGACGTCATTGCATTTCTTTGCATACTCTTCTTTACGTCGTAATATTTGTTCCGCTCGGTTGGCAGCATCAGATTTGTTGCTCTTACACCAAGCGTGAATAGCTATGGAAAAGGTTGCGTCGTTAGGTGAGAGCTCTCCTCCCGAATCGTGCTCATCACAAATGGAGTCGAGAATTTCTTGCGCTTTTTCAGCTGGAGAGATGGCGTCGTCGCTGTTGTTGGGTTCACACAATCGCCATGCATTCATAACTTTGTTGTATAAAAGTACGTCTGGATTGACCAATGATGCTCAATTGAGAAGCAAGTTAATTTCTTAAGAATCAAACGCACAACGAAGGGAACTTACCCGGTTTGAATCTAGATGAACCAGTTCTGTGCATTTCTACCAGCTTTTCCAATAGTGCAGCACCTCTTTGAGCTCCCTCGATTGTTCCTATGGTAAGGTGAGCTGAAGCTTGAACGTTGAGTCTCTTTTGCTCTTGCAAATGAAGCAAGGAAAAACTGCTTACCGTTAATAATTGACGTTAGTGATTTGAAAGATGGTTGATCTTCGCCATTGAGGTTGAGATCGTCGAGGTGGATGTTATCGCTGCGGAGATCTTCGAGCTGGATATTGCCGCTATCTCGATTGATCATGTCGGAATTACCAAGTATTCTATCACTAGGTGATGATGTCGGTGCACGGATATCAGTACCATCATTTTTACGACTCAGTAGATCCAATATGTATGAAATGGATACTTCATCAGGGTTGAGAGTTGGGTCTGCCTCCATCTGAGCCAGCAGTTTCATCGCAGATTGTAGAGCGTTCTCATCATTACTGCGGGCGTAAGCTTTCAACATAATATTGTAAACCGCTATGTTTGGGACCACGTGGGCTGCTAACTCTGTGTCGGCGTCGGCGGATCGACCAAGAACTTGCTTTCTGCGTTGATGTAATTCCTCCATTTTCTGTAGTAACTCCTCAAGGACCCTCGTATTGTCGCCTCTTCGGGCTAAGGCTGACATGACCCTTGCAAAACTTGTAGTGTTCGGGCGTGCGATGTGCCGCGGATTCTCATTGCTTGAGATCATGTGCATCAGGAGTGCTTTTGCGTTTCTCATCCCTCTCTCTTTCATACTGCAGCTGAGATAACCGGCAATAACAGAATTGTACATTGCTGTGCACTTTATGGCTGGTGCGACAAAGAGGTGGGACATCCTCATCGATTCTGACTCGAAGTCAAGAAGATATTGTTTGGCTTTATCCACAAATGCGATGTTCTGTGTTCTATCATGGCACAAAGCATCAATGGTGGTTGACAACATGCCTATACTGTGGAGGTTGTTGGACTTTGCTTTCTGAAATAGTTCATCTGCCTTGGTTGGAAGCCCAGCTCTTCCATACAATTCAATTACATCTGTGATAGCGTGTATGTAGTGTTTCCCAGATTTGGACAAGTTGTTGCCACCGGGAGAACTCATTGAATCCAATAGTGCTTCGATGTGTGCTCCAGATTTTTCAGCGCACAGTTGGAGTTGTTCCTCGTTCCCCGTGTGCGCGGCGTATTTTACCCATGCAACGGCGGCAGTAAGTCTCAATGCTGAAGAATAAGGCATTGTCTCTATTATGCTGTCAATTCGAAGGCAGCAGTGATGGTTCTCTTCCCAGGATCTAGGTAGCTTTAATAGAAATGCGATCAGCTTGTCATAAAAGAAGGCATTTACAATGATTGAGTCCTTCAACGGTGCAATTCGTTGTTCCGCTGACCATTCAATTTGTTTGTCCCATTGCTTCATAGAGTTAAATAATAAATCAATGAAATCAAAGGCGTCTCGAAACCCAATAGACAATCCAAAATTTTGAAGTGATTGCACCAGGTGAACCAATGTCCACGAATCTGGAAGTGTATGGTCTTCTGGTTGGCGTTTCAGTGCCAATGAGGTCCTCGCATGACAAGCAATATTGCTCCTACTAATCATTGATCGGAATACTTGCAATGCACGGGTTGCAGCTTTGGCATCTGAACTTCGTGACCAAGCATTGAGCACACAATTGTAAGACGCTTTATTTGGAGCGATTGTTCTATAAGTGGGTGGTGGAGCATGGTCATTTCCGCCCGGTCCATCTCCTTCTCCGCAGCTTTCCCAAGCGAAGCGTATACTTTTCTGCGTGCTGCGAGTTGAACGCTCCTCGTCCCACAAACTTTGCATTTGCTCGAGAATAGATTCTGTCCGCTCCGCTACTACTGTCGCCATGTGACTCGAATCCTGATCTAGACCCGCTTCGCCCATATTGTCTCCTCTTTTCCTGGGGGAGAATTCAGACCACGCTTTCAAGATCGTGTTAAATGAAACCACATCAGGCTCTAGACATTGCAAGATAGTTGATGGAGACGGCTCAAGGTCCCTTCTCATTCCTTTGTTTGACAATACCTCCAACAACAAATGTTCAGCTTTCTGTGCTAGTTCTCGTCTCACTTCTTGGCGCACCCCTGATTCTGACGACGAAAGATTGGCGTATGACGCTAATACCGTGTTAAAGATTTTAACCGATTTGTCGTAGCGGCGCTGATCTTTTTGAGACCATTGCATCCTCTCAGGTAATAGTGTTGTGTCGTTGATCTGTGAGAGCTCATCGGCATAATTTTCTGACGCCACATTGTTCTCACAGCGTATCCTACCATCGTGCATGACAGATAAATATTCTTCGACTGAATTATTCGCAATCCCAATGTTTCCTATCCTACCAATTCGAATGTTCGGAGGTGTAGGATAAAAATTAGTCCTTCCAGTTGTGTACTTGATTTGCAAATTCCAAACACTTCTCCAAATTTCTTCACACAGTTGCACAGCAGATCCATTGACTTGCACCCTAGAGTCATTACTACTTTGCCAACTGAAATCACCTCCAAGAAGCGAATATTTACCCTTTTGGCAGGAACGAGATAATGCCAAAGTTGTCCCTAGACAGCACTCCAATATTTGATCAACCTGTGAGCTATGCACAATCGTTCTGACTGGAGCAGTGATTCCTAGAGGAGAGTCGGGCTCAGTTGAAAATGATGTATGCATGACGTAAGGAATACCGATCAGCTCCAGGAGTTTTGCACAAATCATTGGCCCTGGTACTTTCTTATTCCCCCTCGATATGGATGTCACCTGTGTCACTGAGGTTTCATCATCTTTCCGAGTGATAACCATTCCTTTAAAATGTTCCTTCTTGCTGAAGTGCATGATTGCAGAATGTACGTCGGTCAACAGCGCTTGTGGGAGAACAAACATATTTTTTGCTTCATCGGAGGTAAGTTGCATCTGCCTCAGCAAGCGTTCATCCCTTCGTGAGTGCTCTAGCATCTCCTTGAACGCCTTCGTCGGATCATTTTTGTCGTGATGTCGAGTGGGAGAGAGCAGTTTTCGTGTGAGCTCAAAGATGTATTCTGGTCGATCTTGATGCTCGCCAATATTGCGGTGATTCGTAGAGCAAGTGTTTGAAGTTGCCGCAGTGGATTTCAATCGAATGCAACTCGTAGCGTTTCGAAGCAGTGGATATTTATGCCACATGAGCAGAAGCCTTGGAATAAGAATTGGTGCAACATACAGTTGCCGCGGTCGGTAGAATCCGCGACGTGATAAGTCAGCGCCAGCACTGATGCGTCGTGGAACGTAAGATCGATGTCGTCCATACACAACATTTGGGGATTGGATTTGGCTGCATCTGCAGCGCCCAAGATGTTGGTAGGAGATTGCAAGAGTGGCGGCCATTGCTCATTGACGCGTGCGGAAAGAGGTATGAGTTTCTTCGTGCTTATGTTTAGCAGAACCCCATGTTGGTCGTCCGTCATGATGTTGGTCGATGTTCTATGATGTTTTCTGATCGGTTTGTCCGTCCTGGCTCGAGAGATCCAGCCACCAGATGACACGTGGCAGATGACTTGATTCAACTTGATGCAACTCGCTGCCTGAAAGCTTCCACGTAGGTAATACTGTTGGGAGATTAGTTCGGGCGGGGCTCGTACGAACTTCCATTTTTATTTACACG
>JALLBB010000747.1:0-12253 GCA_036939735.1 Discostella stelligera
AATCATTGGGGGTCGATATGGTATTCATTTGGTTAAATGATGAATTACTACATATAGTTGTGCGACACAAAATAGCTTGACCATTTGGCCCTGTTTCAGAACCTCCCTAAAACTCGTAAGAAATTTGATCATCTGAATTTCATGATGTTTACCAATACGGTTATGGAGTGGTTCATTCGTCAATTTGCTCGATAGATGATATACTATCTGTGGGATGATTAGATATGCATTGTTGTCTGACATCAATACAACATAGTCCTCCCTTTTCTAGTGTACCAACATCTGAAGTAAGATTTTCCCAGCGCATTCCATATGGTGGAAACTTTGTCAATTTTTTTTTCTGTTGTTCTAGAGAAGGCGGTGATGTTTCCTGTAAATACATCATTGTAGTGGTCTGATAGAAAGGATCTTTGATGTACTCCAAGTACTCTTTTTGTGTCAACATGTTTTGGAATCCAACCCAATCATTACCTTCCTTTTTTACTCTGTTTAGAAATTTATCACCAACATGGTTTGACATACTGAATGGCGCAATCATGGGAGATACAAAGTTTTGATGGCAGCCATGGCTTGATTGTCAGTGACATTGATGGTGGGTGCAAATCCTTTTGCTGCAATGTTGTCAAACAGTTTGGTGAAGGGGGTAATGATGTCATTGCCTGTTATCAACTGTATTGGGAGTGCAAAGATGTAGTTGATGGTAGTCATATGCAATGAAGAATAGGTTTTGATTGTCAAGGGTGCGTGTGGTTAGGTTGCCAGTGCAGTTGGTGTATATGGTGCCTTTGTTTTTGTCCACAAGCACTGCAAACCAAAAGACGTTAGCATTGACTGGCGTATTATTGAATGGTTGGGTGCTGCATTGATTTTTTTGATGTAACTGTATGCCTCCTTTTGCTGTGACAGGTGACTTGGGGAGATGCTTGGTGATTGTCATGTCATTGAGGAATGGGCATGTGTCAAGGAAACCAAGATGTGCTGCCCAGAGAAGGGTTTGTATTGGAGTGAAGAAGATTGCTTGGTGTGCGTATTTGACTCTGTTTTCTATGTGGGTGAGGGTGTGGACATGTGTGCCTGATGTTGTGACTGGTCAGATGCAGGCTCAATCACAGGGGTGCAGCTTGGACTAGGTTGAGGTATGGGTGTTGTGGTAGGTGTGATGGGTAGTTGCTGCAGGTTGGTGATGGGGTCCCGTTCACCCTGCAGGGCAAGGTGTTGCTGGTACCAGATTTGGCATCATGTGTCAGCAAACGTGGCTGTGCATCCTGCATCACATTGGGTGCTGACAGAGGTGAGTGATGAGTGGGATAGGCCTGGAATGATGTGTGCATACATGGCTGCATGTGGAAGTCCTGGAAGATCTAAGTTGCAAGCGCGGCTGGAGCATTAGACTGAGTCGGCTGGAAAGGTGACAGTGATGGGAGCTTTGTTGATTAGTTTCTTGATAACATGTGAATGTGGCAGGATGAAGTGACATGTGGCTCCAGTATGGACAAGAGCATATTGTGTAGGTATGGGCGTGGTGGGTTGGTTGCTGGTGGGTTGGGAGTTGACATTGTTGTCATTCTCTTTGCAGAGGATTGTAAAACAATTGTGGTGAGAGAAACACAAGTGAGGGGTGAGGGTCAACTGGAGAGTAGAGTAACAATAATTCCTTGGAGTAACAGTCATTGTGTTTTCATCTACAGTTGCCCCTCCTATTTGTCAAGCTTGATTAGTGAGAGGATTGGTAGGCATGATGGTTTTGTGGATGCCTTTTTTAGAAACCAGTTGGCCAATGACTTTGTATTGTGCCATGTTTGGCAAGTACATCTGGTTTGATGGTTGAGATTGGGATTGTTGCATGTGGTGCTGGTGTGCCAGATGGCAACATCATAGCTGCAGGAGAAACAGTAGTTATGGTTGTATGTTGAAATGATTGTTGTAGTTGGGCGGGGCGGTGAGACGGAATGCCAGGGGGTAATAGTAGGGTGCCGCCAGGGGTAGGTTGTACTGGTGGGCGATTGGTGCATCCACAGGAGTGATTGCAACCTGTATCAGTGGGGGGGCTACCATTGGGGTCATGGTTGCCAATAGATATGTGAGAGCAGCAAGTTGTTGTTGAAACACGGCAAGGAGCTGATTGGTAGATTGATGGCTGGCATTGTTGGCCAATTGGAGGTTGGAGAGCTTGTGGTTGAGGGTTTGCTTGATGTTGGTGAGCACATCGTTGGTATCAACAACATCAGAGGTGCTGTGATACCTTGCACGTCCAGCAGTTTTGGTGCTGGAGATGAGGTAAAGGTTGTAAGCAATGGCAAAGTGGGATTTGAGTGCATTCCAAGTTTTGCCAGCGTGAGGTGTGCATTCCCCCATGATTTGGAGGATCAAGAGGGCCATGTCCATCATTTGTGCCATGGTGTACGGTAGTGTGGCAATAATGGCGGTGACAAAGCAGTCTTTGTGTTGATCAAAGTAGGCTTTGATGGGATTGGCTGTGTTCCAAGGGGCTCCAAACAGGGTATTCTTGGCTTGCTTTTTGGCTGGGATGGGCCAGCCATAGAGGGTGTGGAGTATGAGGAGGATGGTAAGTGGATTGTTCTTGTCGCTGTAAAGGCCTGCTCCCATTATGGCGTCGGCAGCGTTTGTGCTGCTTCTGAATTCTTTTGGTACAGCTACCTTCAGGACATTGATGATGGCCTGCATCACGTTCAGCTGGGAGAGGTATTCCATTGTTCCAGCATTGTAGATCATTTTGACATCATTGGTGAGTTGGCTGATTTCATTGCATACTTGGCGGGGCAACTGGATGACCTGGAGCTTGTCAAACAGGTCCCATTCAAGCACCCAAATGTTGCTGTGGTTTGGGCATGGGTGGAGAGATGGGAGGGAGCCAATTGTTTCCATGGCCATGGCAAGGGTTGTCTCATATGTGGGCGGCGCAACAATTGGAGTGGCAGCAGCAATGTTGGGAGCAGCGGTGGCAGTGTTTTGTGGAAGGTGAGTAGGGTGCTGGATGGCATAGGAATCATCGAGTTCTATTGCACAGAATTAGAAACTAGAGATAAAAGGTGAACTAGATAATTAATGAGGCTATGGCTCTGAGAGTGTTGAGTGGTTTTGTGATGTTTCTGGTGATGGGTGCTTGAGGGTGCTGCTGTGGCGCAGCTGCAACAGATGGGTGGCCTTATGCCGGGACCTACATCCTTGGTAAGGGGGACCAGTCTGTCTGTAGATGTGGGAGTGGAACGTTCTTGACATAGCCATGTGGAAGTGTTCCAACAGGGGAAGACATGGTTTTCCACTGCTGAGTTTTGTGTATTTAAGCAGTAGGTCCTGCAGAGACAAACATGTTGGGAAACCACCATCCCCCAGGCGCCTTTTCAAGCACACCTATTGTTTAAAAGTAGACTCAATCCAATTCATTCAATTAAATGATTATCTGTTAGATGTGAGCAGGTGGGAGTTCTGTTGCATCCACACATACAAACACTCGTCTGTCCCTATCTGCATTCTTAGACATGTGTACATCTTCCAACACACTCCTGCAGCGCAATTATTTGTGCGCCAGACTACCGTGATTGGCCTCTGTTACTGGATCACACCTCAAGACTGTTGACACGTCCCTCATTGGAAGTGGTCCCATGATCAAGTCCCTAAACGTTTTGAAACTACATCCTTGAAGCTGTTTTGTCATGAAGTCTACTACCATATCTCCTGTTGGACACCATTCCACACAAACTTCACCCTTTGAAATTCTGTCTGTGACAACAAAGTATAGTACATTGATATGCTTTGTTCTTTTGCTACTCAACTGTTTTTCTGTTTTGTTCAAGTAGCATAGTAATTTTGTTATCTTGAAAGATAACGTTATTGCTTACATTATAGCCTTGCGCTTTATTGATGGCATCATGTCATTGACACCTACACATTTGCTCTCCCTCAAGCTAGATGCATATTCAATTTTTGTTTTATTGTCAGTCCACCTTCTGTATGTCCCCTCATGTTTGGGTGCACTGTGAATGACTTGTCAACATACTAATTTAACACTCCACTCAAATTTGCTCCTAAAATCAGCTTCATATTGAATGTTGATTTCAGGTACTCCATTAGATGTTTTAGTTTCTGTCAATTGTCCACATCTGGAAATTTCACTCCTGTTGTCAGAAATGCAATTGTGACAGACCAATGGGCATTGCTCTTTTAACCATGTAGAGAGCTTTGGCTACTATGTTGTGGAATGCAACTGACAACTCAGTGCTGAGCTTCTCAGAGTCTTCATTGACCTTGAAAAGAGACTTATGTGCCTCAGTCACTCTGGATTTCTTTCCGCGCCACGACTTCACTTCTGTGAAGCAATTGCTGTGCTTTGCTTTGGCTTTATCCCATGCATTGACACTTTCTTTTATATAGTCAATCATGGAGATGTGCACTTGTTACTTTGTTGAGAAGTCTCCCAACGTCATGCAGAGATATTTGTGTATCTTGCCACTGTGAACTTTCAGTTCTCTGCTCCTGTCTTCAAATATGCTCTCGTAGTCTTGGCGCAACCGCTTCACTATTTTGTCAATGACCTTTTGCAAGGATCGTGCATTGTGTGCTGTCAATGATTTTTTCAAGAATACATACTCTGTCAGACTGCATTGAATTTCTTGTAATTGTAATACAGTAGGCTGGCTACCATTGTGCCATAGCATGTTAAGACACTTTACAAGGCATTGTTTATTCACTCTCTAGTCAGTGGATACAAAGTCTGCATACACATCTGTGGCAATGTTCGCCAGCGTGCCTACCAGCATCCCCTGTATTAGAATGATCACACATTTGTTTTTATCCTACACCACTGTTTGAATGAAGGTGTTGGACACACATCTAAGATAGTTGTCTGATGTTCTTCTAATGCATTGATGATAGATGAGACTGTCTCAATTATGACAGCACCCTGTGGTTTTGGCGGGAAGAAAAAAAATGATCCAAATTGCCAATTTGTGCCACCATTTTTACATATGTAGAAATTTGAGGAAAACTGAGTTGACTAAAATTGTGCTCTACTTTTGATTACAAAGAGGGTTTAGTATGCTGAAGCCAGAATAGTTCTTATTTTGAGAAAATCATGCAAATATCAACCAAATAGTGAGTGGACAGGTGCACAGTCTGTCTGGCAGGTTTTTTTCTTTCCCGACAAAACCACAGGGTGCTGTTGAAATTGAGAAAGTCTTAGATGTGAGAAGCATTGATTTGGTGGCAACGGTGAAATTGATTCTTCTTTGTTGATGAACCCTTGTCAGTTGTCAGGACTTTGATTTTGCCAGTCTGCTTTTGCTTCAAAAATATATGTGATTCAAGGATCGTTTCCTTTAGTTTGTCCAAGAGCTCATTCCAGTGTAGCTGCTTCATTTCAGCTTTGGCTGCAATCTTTGCTTAATTTCATTGCCCCACATCTTAATCCCTGCCTTGAGCATCAGCTGTGTCAAGACAGTCTCTACTACTTTTGGTTGGAAGTCATGTCCACCTAATTGTGTGGACAGTCATATTTTTTACCTTTTATGGATGGCACATACCATTTCATGGCTGACCTATTTCTCAAAGGCCTCTGTGCCGCCGCTGGTTTGGTTGGTGGTTCAGAAGTCGTGGTTGGTTTGATGACATTGTTTTCTGTTCCATTGGTGTCTACTGCTTGTTGAGTGGTGATGTCAATCACTGTATTGTTATCAATACAAGTGGGTTCAAACATGATTTGATGGTTGAACTTGGTTGTTTGTTGTCCATCTGCTGGTTAAATGATGGGCAGGGTTGGTGTATTGCTCGGATCAGCCTCATTGCCATCTGATGCACCTTTTACCTCCATATCCACTCCTATGACCTGAGCAGTATTGCTACCACTCCTGGCATTTTGTGGGAAGCCTCATGTTTGTACATGGTCTCTGCATTGCCAATTTTGTTACCGTGTTGATCCATGAATGTCAGGAGCAATGGTTGTCCATCAGCAATTTGATTGACGTACTCAATAATGGATTTTAGCATGGGAATGACAGTCCACAATCATCTGATTATTATTTGACCAGTGTTCAATGAGAAGAAAAGATGTCCTCCTTGTCTGTTTGACAAAGGTCCAATAGAAATTGCTCCCAAGTTTGTGCGAGTAAGCTGTTGCGTAGTCCATCCTCCTGTGGACTTGGCAATATGTTCCAAATGGAAGTGAGCATTTTATATTTTGTTGAAATCTCACCTTTTGTAGGGAAGTAATTGAGGAGTTCAAAAACAAAGAAGACCATGTGAGTAAGCATTCAAACTGGGATGGCTTTGAATGGAACTGAATGTCAAACTGCCTGATTCTTTGACAGCTCATATGCATTATTTGATGTATGGTTTGTGCTTGTTCCTGCTTGTGAGGTTGAGTGCTGGCTCCCCTGGAAGCTCATAGAGTAGTTCAGCCAGGGGCGTGAACTTGTTTATCCAACAATTGTCATGATCTGGAATCCTTTTTGTAGGTAGTAAATGAATATTGATTTCAACACTGCAAATATAATACTGATCTTTTGATTCATTAGGGTCATGACAGTAGAGAAGCAGGAAGAATGGTATCTTGTTGACAAAGAACATGTTGATAGAATTTCTTCTCCAGCTCTACTAACAGATAAATTTTGGGAAACTGCTGTCCCCCAGGTGGTTGCCTTTTTGAGCACACCTATTGTTTGTTGTTTCAAAGTAGACTTAATCCAATTTGTTCATTTAAATGAGTATCTGTTAGAAGTGAGCAGGTGGGAGTTCCATTGCAACCACACATACAAACACTTGTCTGTCTGTATGTGCCTTCCTAGACACATGTACATCTCTCAACAAAATATCCCAGAACAATCATAGGAGCTGTAACGTCATAGAATGGCTCCTTGGCATTCGGATTATCAATCCCCTGTAGTTCATGATCCAACATTTTTGCTTGAAAGTGGCATGAGTGCGCAGCACTGACAGCAACAATTCTTTGTTCCGCTTGATGAGTGGTACTGCTGACTCAGACAACAGGACTTTCAGTCTCCATATTGCAGCAATGATATGGAGAACTTTTGCCCAAGCTACCAAATGTTTCACTACTGGTATCACCCCACAGTCCATTTTAAAATACACAACCAGCCTTGCGTTTTGTGTCTACCAATCTGCCCTAATCGCTGGGACCCATGGAGCCATAATGTTCACCCCAAAGTCTGGAAACACCAGATTGTCCCCATACAGAGGAGTAAGAAGCTCCTTCTCTGCATCCCAGGTCAACTGCAGAATCATCTTGAACTCTGCAATCAACTGTCCATGCTCTGTTTCCATCCAAAGCTTAAATCACATGATTGGCGTAGCAGACTCAAAGGAGTACACTGCCTTAATCTGGAGATTGCAGACAAGGTGCCCCAAGTTGCTCCACTCAAAACCGATCCACTGGATGATATATGCCACATCAATATCAGAACCACACAATTGGATCCCTCTCTTCTTCCGCCTTGTTCTTTTTCTCACTACAACCTCCCATATAGAAGACTTTCTTCCTTTGGAATGCCATCATGTTCCTGCTGATCTTTATATGCTCTGTTAGCAAAGTGAGAATGTTGGGAATATCAGTCTTCTTTTTCAATGGAGGATGGGAAGATACCTTACTAATTGGGTCTATTTGAAAAGATGAATCCACACCATTAGCGCATTCTCCAACAGGTTGCAAATCATCTCTGCAAACTGGGGATAGGGATTTTTGTCCATAAGAATAACTGCTGCCTCAAGTATTCTCCACTTCTGTATATGATTGTGAGCCCTAATGATGTACTTGGGAGTACCTGGAGTTTCTGGTCTTACCACACGTTTGTTGTTTCAAAAGGGAGATGTTGTGTCCAGACCCCCCCCCTGAATTTCCCCTTCTTTCACATTCAATTCTCTTAGGTGTTAGTTGATCTGTGGATGACCAATTGCCCAGGGACCATCTCCTTCACCCCTTCTGAAAAATCAATGTTTGTCGTCCTCATAATGGCCCCATCTGCGTCCTTCTTCCCTCCTTGGTTCATTTTTCTTTGATCTTGAATAAGCCCAGTGGCTCTTGCCTGTACCTCTGCTGCTAGCCTTTCTTCCTGCTGCAGAAACTTGGCTTCCTCTTGAGCATTGTCCAGTGGGGCCCTCTAACACCTCTTTGGCTTTTGCCTGGCACCAAGCCTTCTCCTCATCCCGTAGCAGTTTTTCTCCGAGAATTGCCTGCCTCATCTGCCAACCAGTAGTAGATGTGGATGTGGAAGCTTTCCTTGCCTCTACTTGGTCTTCATCTATCTTCTTGGTCATTGTCTATGTTGTGGTGAGTGAAATATTTGTTGTTGTGCTCCTTTGTAGGGTAGCCAAAATAGCTCACTGGACTTGTAGTATTTGGTAAATGTCCTTAATGGTTGCGGACGTGGAACCTAGAGGTATGATTCTCCTCTCTAGTCCTAAATCTGATCAATAATTTTGCTTAGTAAGGGGGAAAATACTGTGTCTCTGCTAAGGCGATTCAATGAATGAATGACACAAAATAGCCGGAGACTGTTAAATTCTGATAAAGTACTGATATGTAAGGGATAGGTACCAAGCACCTGTGGTGGTGCCACTCCCCAAACTGGAAAATGATCAAGATGATCGAATTCTTGGTTAAATTTACTTGACAACTTGTGCGGCAAGAACTGATCTGCAAAAAGAACATGATGAAAGACCAATATCTAATCTACAGGTGTGATTTAATTAACACACGCGGAAGGAGGGTTCGCTCCCTCTCTTTCTCTCTCACCCAAATCGCGTCCACATAACATGCCTACTACCACCTACCTAGTTGACATCAATGAGTACTACTACAACTTATTTACTATTGTCCTTGTAACCCACTCCATCACCACTCGCCGCCGCCACTCCCAAACAATCGACATCCTGCACAACCATTGGTCCCTGTGGCAATACCTCGATCAAATACCCATCAGGATCTTTAATAAATGCCAATCCTTTCATTCCACCCATGTTTGGTGATTTATGAAATTGCACCCCCAGGGAATGAAATCGTGCACATGCCTCATAGACGTTGGGTACGGTTATACCGAGATGGCCGAATCCGCCTCGAACTTTCCCAGCAATTGCCGCTGACTCCTCCTCCGTCAATGACAATGATGATGAATTTGAAGTAGACGGAATAATAGTGATACCGGTACCATCAGCATTTCCCGTATTATAAACCAATCCCTGCTCCTTTTCTGTTCCATAATTCCAAGTCAATTCGATACATCCTGGCGTGGTCATGCATTGCTGCCATCGTTCTGGTCGTGTGCTTGACACGATAGTGGAGGAGGAGGTGATTGCGGAGATGGGTGCAACAAAGTATACGTTGAATTTCCATTGCGGAAACTGAAAGCGAGAGAGAAGAGAGAGAAACGTTGTTAGTAATCAAGTGTGCTGGGTGGGAATCAACATCTACCATCTAGTCCCCCTCCCTCCCACCTAGTCATACATACAAAACTTAGAATTATCTCACCTCGGAATAATGAATCAACCGAAATCCCAAAATCTTGCAATAGAAGTCCAAGCTTCGGATAGGATCTTTGACTCGTATCATTGTTTGTTGCATAATATAATCTTTTGTCCCGTCGTCTGTGGTTGGTGCAGTTGGAATCATGTAGGATGATACATCGATTGTTGTTCCTTGTTGCTCATTAGTGGAGGAGGACGATGACAACATGTTCAATATTGTGAGAGATGGCTTGGATGATAATAATTGACGATTATCACCCACTTGGATTTGTCGTCGTCTGAATGTGAATATGCACAAACTGCCGACATTTCTTTTGTTGTCGACATGGTTACTGCTAGTATTGACACTGAGGCTGAGGGTCGGTGTGGTGGTGACGGTGAATGCAGAGATGGAAGTCGCACCCAGAAGGAGAGGCAACGAGAATAGTGGCGAGAATATGAATGACATCAGGAGGGTTTTCATCAACGGTACCCGCCTCGGCGTCGTCGTCGCCATGGTTTAGGCACAAGAGAAGAAGTTGATTGGCGTTGATTGCGACCAGGTCTGCGATTTCGATCATCTGCCCCCCGAATCGCTTCCACGTGTCCTAGTCAGCGAAAAAGAAATCTTCTGTCTAGCTCTCTAGTTCGTAGGTAGGTAGCGGGAGCGCATGCCAGTACTGCAATTTTTACCAAGATTAAATCCAATCGGTGTTTTAATGTACAAGTCAGATGCCGCATAATTTTACAGATGTGCAATTTACACTACTCCAATACTGCTCTTGTCTCTCATGCTTACTTCCCAAATGTCACCGTCCTCTCCTTCCTTCGACTTACGATAACATCTTTCTCCATCCTTTCTTGTCTTCATCGATGCCAATGTCACACTATCATGGTTGTTGTTTGGTCGCGTCGTTGCTACATAATATACAAGAATACCACACACGACCACTACCAAACTCCCAAACTTGACCATCGACCAACACATTTCCAATCCACCCCATCGACCACAGAGTACGATCGATCCAACACCAAAGACCAACACCGCCTGCAGACCCTTTAATACTCCCGCACTGGTGGCCCCGCCAGGAAAATGTTTCAGTGTGACGTAAAATGTAACCGAATGTAATAGGTTGGCAAGTGTTATAGCCAATAGAATCATGGAGGCGTGAAGGATTGACGTTCCGTCTTCTTCCATGGGAGCAAGGATGAGCGATCGTAGTCGAGGCAGTGTGTATATGATTTGCCAAAGGAGGAGTACGACGGATGCGACAATTCCTTGAATCGCACAATTGGCTCGGATTGAGATGGGTCGAGGCTCTCTTTGGTGATACCGTTGTTGTTGAGCATTGCGACGATTCTTTGTTGGAGATGATGATGCTGCAACTGATGAAGAATGTGAATTGTTATCCTCTTTCGTTTTCATGATCATCTTACTGAAAACATAAGTCAGTCCATGAAACGAACTGCCCACTAATATCAAACATGCTCCGACAAATATCTTTTTCCCCACGGTAAATGAATCCAAGGCCGTGATGGAGAGTCCAACTGCGACAAGGAGTATGCCCATCCACTGATATTGTGATAAGGAACGTGACAGTAAGAATTTGGAATAGAGAGCTGTCCATATGGTAACGGAAGAATAGATTATGGAGAAGATGGTTGGACCAGCGAGGTTATTTCCTGTGTGTTTTCGCGGATGTTGTTTGTTAATGCTAGAACATTGATGAAAAAATTCAATAACAAACCAGATACATACCAGTATACACCATCGATTGAGCAAAAATATCAAATAATGCAATTGCCGATGCCTTGATAATTAATGGACGAGATGGCCATAATCGTTCGTCTTCTACTTCTTCCAATACAATACCATCATCATCATCAAGAGCAATAACATTTTTGTCGTCAATGCAATAATTCGAATTTCCTTTTTCAGTATCCCAGGTAGCTACAGTAGTCGCTCCGTAGTTGCGATTGTTTGTGTTTCGGCTGCTCCCCCTGCTACTATTATGACAACCTTTACCAGCGCTATCACTATCACCATCATCACCTTCCTTTTCACCGCTACCAACATTTCGACCTCGACAACGCAATGTAAACCCCGCCAATGCCGGACCGATGTAATAAAATAACATGTATAATTGGCAAGATGGGTTGGCCAAGCCTGCATGCTGAGCATATGCCATTAATATTGGCTGCGTATTTTATTTGGAAGAATCGATTGTCAGCGGGGTTGGCGGATGAGCAAACATAGTGCGTAAGAAATTAATCGGAGAGGTCAACATAAAATTGCAAGATAAGTGGTAAATGAAATGAGTGTTTGAACGTGTGCATTGATAAATGGACGTCCTATTGCCATGGTATTCATACCTGAGTTACTCCCGATAACACATAGAGCGATGCACATATCATGACCCACCATGTCATGATGAATATCTGGTCGCTACTGCTATTGCCACTTATTATGGTCGTGGCCGTAGTCGTCATTGTCGGCTGTGATGGCAGGAGTAGTCGATTATAGTGGCTGCTGGTCTCCATAGCAGTGGTTGTCGTTATTCGTTCTGCTTTTTTGATTTTTTGACGGCGCCGAGTAGTCACGTGGTTCTGGTTCATGTTCCGGACCGCAATCGCAGTGGCAGTGGTGTTATTATGGGGTGATGAATGATACGGATTGAATATTATCGTAGGAGGTATCGTAGGTAGGTAAAATCTCTTTATGGGTGAAAAAAAATGTCAGCCGGCTGACAATTTTTCGATTTTTTTGAAGCTCGAAATTCGC
>JALLBB010000748.1:0-12240 GCA_036939735.1 Discostella stelligera
TCTTGTGTCTTTTCGTCTGTACGATCTACGTGCAGTACTGCGATCAAAGGCGCAATGAGTTTTTCCCCCAAACGGAAAAGCCTCGGATATTATGTGTACAAACATCAGTATGACGTCAGTTGACGTGTGATGAACAACAACTACGAAAACTGTGTCAGATTCAGTGTTGAGACACTGAATCTGAACATAGAGAGGTGAGACAGTGATTCAGGTTTATAACATGCATTGCAAATAATATTACCGATCGCAGTTAGTACATCTTCTCATGAACACTTCAGTTCACCCCATTACTGAATTCCATGATGCTATTCGCAACGAAATCGAGAGTCGCCGTATCCCTCAACCGCTGTACCGAACCAGCTATGCGTTATCTATCGCACAGACGCACAGCGGTTTGCAAGATAGCGACGACGAAGACGATTCACACAACTCGGTTCACTCTACCCTTATCCTTGTGTTACGATGCCACCACCACAATCGCAAGGGCAGCGCTTGGGCGGACCTCTCTTGAAAATCCGTTCATCATGGCCTTCTTGGCTAGACGGAGTAAAAGTAGCTATGCAGTGATCGATCGTGAAGTAGGAGGCAGCGATGATGGAGGGAATACCAACGGTTCTGTAAACGTTGGAACTCACGCCGGTGTGGATGGAAGGAGTCACCAGGAAGCATGGATGGTAAATCTTGGTAGGGGTGACGATGCGTGGTTATCGGGACCACGCAGTGCGGATTGGTTCACAGGATTACATCCCACGGTTTGTCCTGGTAAGAGCATAACATACTTTCTTCACGAGTTGCGCTGAAATGTACGAGAACAATTCTAACGGTTAATGCGGGTAATGATCAGGTGTCGATAAAATAGGGATTCTTCGCTCGCTTCCTCTCCCTAACCTGTCTACCGTGACACGCCAGAGGACAAAAGACTACTTTGATAACTCTTGGACTTTGTTCGAGATGCTGTTTGCAGGATTAAATGGGGAGGAGGCATTTTACAGGTGATTGAGTTCGCTGGTCTATCGATCTTGTATTGAATTTTAGTTACCATTGACCATATCTCCACTTATTTCCGTAATAGGCCACCCGTCCATGGACTCCGCCATCCTCAAATTTTTTACTATGGTCACACGCCATGCCTTTACATTAATAAGCTGCGTGTCGCCGGTGTCCTATCCGAACCTGTCAACGCATACTTCGAATCGATCTTTGAGGTCGGAGTTGACGAGATGCTTTGGGATGATATGAATAAAAATGACATGATCTGGCCAACTGTTAGTGAAGTGTATGAATATCGTAAGCAAGTCTACGATACAGTTGTCGATGTTATTATGAACCATCCAAGCTTGGAATGCGAGAGAGGAAAATGCCTGACGGTGAATCAGGACCATCCAATGTGGGCATTGTTCATGGGATTTGAACACGAACGGATTCACTTAGAGACGAGCTCTGTTCTATTCCGGGAGATGCATATTGATTTAGTCCAACGCCCAGATAGTTGGCCTGGACTGCATCCAAGTGCATACTTCAACAAAAGATCAACGAAATCCAAGCCGCTTGAAGCAGTAGATTATCCATGTAATGAAATGATTAATGTGCCAGGGAAAAAGGTGCTGCTTGGCAAACCGTTGGATTTTCCATCATATGGTTGGGACAATGAATACGGCACACGTGCTGTGAATGTGCCAAACTTTCAGGCATCAAAACATATGATCACCAACGGCGAATTCTGGCAATTCGTGTCTGATGGTGGTTATCGGAGAAAGGAGTTTTGGTGTGATGACGGTTGGGCGTGGCGATCGCATCGAAACATGAAATGGCCATTCTTTTGGAAATCGGTCGGTCCTCAGGGATCTCATGAATACAGCTTGAGAATGATATTCGAGGAGATTCCAATGAAATGGGATTGGCCGGTGGATGTAACTTATTATGAAAGCAAAGCATTTTGTAGGTGGAAGAGTAAAAGGGATGGTTTGCCCATGGCGAAATCATATCGTGTTTTGACGGAAGCGGAGCATCAAGTGATACGCTTCCAACAACACAATTTAGACGCAGCCCGAACTTCAGTGTCAGCAGACAAAGTTATGGTAACTTCTGGGGCCGAATTTCCGAATGGAGCTACAGGAGCAAACTTGAATATGGCATATTCATCATACTCGGCAGTAGATTCATTCCCGCCTTCTCACACGGGACATTACGACACTATTGGTAATGCATGGGAGTGGACGGAGGATCATTTTAATCCTCTCAAGAACTTTGAGGTGCATCACGTCTATAATGACTTCTCAACTCCTTGTTTCGACGGGAAACACTGTATGATTGTCGGTGGGTCATTTATGAGCACAGGAGATGAGGCGTCGGTCTTTGCACGCTTCCACTTTCGACCTCACTTTTTGCAGCACTCTGGCTTTCGATTGGTAACGTCGGATGAGGATGCACCCGCTACTCATCTATTCCCAGGTTCTTTTGCTGGGCAGGCTGCTGCGAGAGATTTGCAGTCGAAGAGCAATGTTAACGAGACGGATGATGTACATTCGCGAACATCAACGGAAATATCAATACATCATTAGCGAGGCCACCGGCTGGCGTAAGAATTAAGTAGATTGATGTGTCAGCATCGTTGGGAGTCAGTGATTGAACAAGCCATTAATATGTTGCTCGCGATGAATTTTTGAATTTATCAAGCCATGATCGTTTAGGAGTACTCGGCCAATAGTGTCGATTTCTACGGTCCCATAGATTGTAATCTAATTGAATTGTCTCATTCATTTCAAAACGATTTTCTCTCCAAGCTGGAAACGCAAAGCCTGATTCATTCAGACAATTTGTGAAGTCTTCGTAGAGGTTGATGTCGAGCCTGTTCCGAATGGTTAATTTCTTTAGAATGTCAGGTTCCACCACGAGTGGAAACATCTCATTAGCATAATGAGATTCTGCCTCGCACCATGGTGAGAAGCTTTTCTGAGCCACGCCTGGCACACCGAACAAACGCTCAACTGCTGCTACATACTCTTTATTTTGGAGCATTTCTGATATGACAATGAAGTTGTACCGACGCAGTTTTGCCTTCGCAACTTGGTGCTGCCTAGTCAAGGGAATTATCAAATTTGCTTCCGCTTCTTCTGACTCCTCTGTTGGGTTCAGTAGGGTGCACGAAAGCCCCGAGATCCACTGGGTATAGCAATTCACAGCGCATGTGACCATATGGAAAAACAATCCTCGTTCCGATGTCTTCGCGCATAGATTCGGGCTATTGTTATTTTCCCCGTAGTTATTGATCCAGTCCTCCAAAGTTTGTGCGTTCTCCTCAGAGGGCACAAAAGACTCGTTGTTCAATAGTTGATTGCAATTCCACCTGCCTTCGTCTTTGTGACAAAATATATTGATGGCATAGCTGTTAGCAACGAAGATCACACTTATTTTCAGAACGGCGCCATCCATCTTACATTTGAAATGACTTAAAGACCTAGAAACCTGTAGTGAATAAATCAGCGAATCAAATCAGAACGTGGAGCAAAAGATGGACATAGACAAATGTATGATCAGGCTCACGGGTTCTCTTAAGTGTGTCACATAAAAAGTACTCTCATCAGCGGATTCAGGATCTTCTGCCGCACTAAACTCGTCGGAGTCAAACGTTAGTCCGTGATGCGCAGCAACCTTCTGAAAGTATCTCTTCAGATTCGTGCCCTAAACCAAGTAGTGAGTATTCTGCATTCTGCAAGTCACCACGTGTTGTAAGGTACTCACCCCTGCTTTTCTTGAATGATAAAAATAGAGACGTGTGAACTTGGTTGACTCCGTCCAACCACCATCTGGAAGGGCTACTCGAAAATGAGGCTCGCATGCCGGAGAGGAGGATTTTGTCAATAATTCGGCAGACTCGGATGAAAAGGAGGAAGAATCATTGAATCTCCGAAGCCAAATCTTTGGTGGCACCGGATATCCTCGAATCGGATTCTGACGCTCCCAAACATCGTGATCAACCTGTATTGTTTCGTTCGTTTCAAATCGGTTTGCATCCCATTCAGGAAAATCGATCGCCCCATCATAATGCATACAGTCCGTAATCTCATGATATAGCCCAATATCAATTTCATTCAGTTGAGTCAAACGGTCGAGAGTCTCATTTTGAATCACCAGTGGAACCCTTTGATTGGAATAATGCGATTCAACTTCGCACCAGGGATGGATCTCTTGCCTCGGAATGAGGCCGGGAACACCAAAGAACCGTTCTACCGCATCGACATAATTCGGATTTTGCAGCATTTCAGAAATGACAATAAAGTTGTAACGAAGTAACTTATCCTTCGCAACAGCGTATTGTTGTGTCATGGGCACTTCTTGTGGAGAGTCTTTTGTTGGACATGATCCAGAGAACCACTGACAGTAACAGTTTACTGCGCATGTTATCATTACAGGAGCGTGTCGGCGCAAGCAGGAAGCAGGAAAATGACCGTGAGTTTGATTCCACGTCTCCAACTTTTCAGCATTTTCCTCTGTTGGGACAAACGACGCATCATTCATGAGGTTGTTGCAATTCCACCGGCCTTCATCTTAGTATCGACAAAATGAGAATGTGGAAAGATTGAGAATTCTCATGGAGGAAAAAGTAGCCAAACGGCACAATCAATTCCTTACATTTAAAGTGGCTGATGGATCTCGAAATAGGTTCACGAAGATGAGTTACATACAAAGTAGCTTCATCGTGGGAGCTGGGGTCTTCCGCCATACCGTACTCTTCCGCCTTGTAGTCAAGTCCATGATGCGCCGCAACTTTCTCAAAGTACCTCCTCAAGGTTGTCCCCTGCAGAGATAATGCACAAAAAAATGAGGATATCCATGAGTCCAAGAGGTTGTGTCAGCGAAACAAATATAAAAGTATTGCTTTGTCTGTAGAGAACTGTAACATTATATGACAGAAACACAATGTTACGCAACATCTCACCCCTGCTTTTCTAACGTGATAAAAGTATAGACGTGCGAATTTGGTCTCGTTCGTCCATTGCCCATGTTGTGGTAGAGCCACCTGAAAATGTGGCCTACATGCCGGAGAGGTAAGTAGTAGTACTGGACCATGACCATTCAATTGATGATGTTTTCCCAATCGTGAAACAAATGATGCGTCATCGGAGGCATTCAGGTAGCGACTCAATTCCAATCTGTGCACAGAAACTAAACTAAACACCAGCGATGCGAGTATCAGGATGACTTGCCGGTAAGAATATGAGGATGTGCGTCTTGTCCATGATGACGATGACGTCGATGATGGTGATGTTATGGAGTTCGCGCCGATGTTGGGGCTTTTGGACATGGCCACGAAAGAACCGAAAGCTTGGAAGTGGATTATTGGGTCAAAGCGGCGGTTTCACGGCATTGTGCGGCCGTCTCGGTTCGGCCCGGTGGTGGTGGGGTGCGGTGCGGTGTGCGGTGGCTGGGCGGGCGGGATCTGTCGTCGGGGCTCGGTGCTGTACTACGTACGTACGATCTGTATCGTATGTTGCAAGATTTCATTGCGTGGAACTTATTATTTGGGGGCGCAGACAGACTCATATTGGCGGGAAGTTTGCCGCGTGACCCGGCGGCGGCGGCCGGGACCAAGAACCACTGTTCCATCCTGTCGTATGTCGTGTCTCGTGTCTCCGTCGGCTCTTGGACCCTCGCCTCGGATACCATTGCAGAACGCACCAATAAATCAAGCCGCCAAGTACCATGACAGTAAGAATATCATCATCACTAGTGGCGGCGGAGGTGGAATCACTGCGTTCCAACCTCAATAATTTTACTTTGGAACAATGTAGCTGGAATCTATTGACTCCACAGCCTCCTGATGCTCATCCGCTCCCTGCACCGTTCAGCGACAACGACGAGAGACATGAAATTGGATTCATTAAATTTCATCCATCGTTAAATCGCGTTGCATATACCACAATACCTAGATCTCAACATGGCAATGATGAAGAAACAGCAGATTGTTGGGAGGAAGGAGGAGGAAGAAACATCATCATTGGTGAGACGAGAATAATAGTTCACGACTTCAACATCATTGATGCAACCACGACCTGCATTCCCGCGATGATTCAAGGTGATGGTCAGAAGAATTATGATTCAAAGATAGTGGCCTCGTTCACGCTGCATGAACTGAATATACAAATCGATGAGTTTCGAAGTAATCAGAATCGCACCATGACGAAGAATAGCAACACTAATAGCAGCAGTAGCAACAGCAGTAGCAATAGCAGCAACAGCAAGAATACTTCCGAAACTAGATCGACATTCACTGTGGAAATGTTAGGGGCAATTCAAAACATTGATTTTTTACCTCACAATAATGAATTCGCCAACAAGATGAAAAATAATGAGGACAAGGATAGATTAATGAACTTGAATCACCTGCGGCTCATGATAGGATTTCGACAATGTGTCGTTGTAGTCTCCATCGATCAATCAATAAGGGAAGCGTCAATTCGTGCTTCTGCAAGTGGAGGGAGAGGAGGGGCACGATGGCTGCAGGTTATAGCATATATCGGTCTTGATTATCATCTCGAGAACAGTCACAAGAACGAAAAGGCTTTGAAAAAACTACCGAGTTCGTTTCCAGTTCCGCTATCAGAGACAATTCTAGCGTATGGTTGCTATGATGGCGGGATACGATTCTATGACATCGTTCGGCAAAAAACAGGTGAGTGGAGGCAAGCACTGTTGTTATCTTAGTATGACATTGAAATAGGCACACATTTTTTACCACGTATACTGCTCGTATAATTCCAGTAAAATCGTGTCTTGGCCCGAACGGGAGAGGAAATCCTATTGTAAAAATGGTGCTTGCAAATCAATTGGATTCCAACAGCGATTCGGTGGTACCCTCCGCTTTGAGGAAAGACCATTTCAGACATCCAAAAAATACAGCATCATTTATCCTTCGTCCGAGACTTATCAGTGTATCTGCAACCGGGGATGCATATTTGTGGGAGCCTGAGTTATCTTTTGATATTGACAATGTTGCAGAGTGTGTCCTAAACATTCCACCACCGCTTGCTAGCATGGATGGCTTGGTTGCAGCAGTAAGCGGCAGTGGCATGCCCGTGGTATATCATACGGCCTTGACATCATCTAGTATTGCTAGTCTTTCTCCATTGTCTCCATGGGAACAAATGGATGAGATTAACAGCCTATTTGAAGTATCCTACGATCCCCACCAGGACTTGTTTTGTTGGGTCTTTTCTCCTGATTGCGTTGGATCGTCACTCAAACCCCGAGCGTCTCGTGACGAGCGCTTGAAAATGAATGGAGTTATGGTGTGCTGGAAACTAACAGAATTACCACTACACTCGGGGTGGCCACCTCCCGCATTGCCTCCGTACTGTGTAGTCCAAGTACCTCGCACGAAACATGGGAGAGTCTCTGCAGAGATGGTTGCTGGCCCAGGTTTTATGTGGAATCATCAGTTTTTGTTAACGTTCTATGTCACTTCATCCGATGAGCTCATGGTTGTCAAATCAGACTTAAAGGAGAAGGGGGAGTCTATCCACGTTAAAAGTAGGGTGTCGATGCTTGCTGAAATGAAAACATTCGCGAGTCATGCCAAGAGAGGATTTGATTGCTTCAGCATTGTTGCCGCATCCGATATCAATCGATCTCTGATTGCAGTTGGAACTCAACACGGTGTACTACTTGCCGAACTTGCACGAAAAGAGCTACCTCTCCCTTCTGTAATAGAGACAGCTAAGAATTTTGCCAGACCTTCATCGGTCCATCGCTTTTCCGACATCACGTTTGAAAATAAGTGGTCGTTTTCTGAGCAACGTCCGACTTTGCTTGCAGAGAGAGTCAGCGAGCTTGAATGTCGCAACAGAGAACTTGAATTTCAACTCGATGAAATCATGCAAGAAGCACACGACACTTTTTCGAACAAAGAATGTAGTGGATCACGCTCTCATCGTCATGACGTTCTTGAGACTGAGCTAGGCACCGCGTTAGAGACAATTGAGAGGTTGGAAAACGAAGTCAGAGTGAAAAACGAATCTTGTGAAGCTCTAGAGGGCAAAGTTAAGGCACTGGAAAGTACTCTCGATCGAGTCAATCAAGAGTTGGAACAAGAATGTCATATCCATACAGCAACAGTGCAAAAGCTCGCAGCCGCAGAAGAAATGGCTGCGGCATCGATGAAAGAAGTCGATACCAGGCGAGACAAAGTTGATTCGCTGCAAACGGAGTGCGATCGTCTGCAAAATGTCATCGAAGAAATCATCGATGATGCCGATACCTGCAATGGTCGGAGAGGAATCGGGTTGGCTGTCGATTTGCAGAACGACCTTGCAAAGGCAAAGAAATATATCACTCGTTTGGAAGAAGAAATGAAAGTCAAAGACAATGATCTCAGGTTAGCAAATCAGCAAACCGCTGAGTACTCCCAGAGACAAAGTGAGCTTGTTGCGAAAGTGGAGGCACAGGAGTTAGCACTAGAATCCTTGGTGCACCTACTTGAGCTTCAGCGAGTCAAATATGAACGGAACAATACTGCTTAGAATGTCGAAATTATCACATAGGCTCAGGATTATAGTCAATACATATTAAGTCGATAAAAAGATTCAACGGACAATATTGACTACCTAGCCACTGGTTCTGTCCGTTAGTAAAATCTCTAACAGATGCAACCCTGCTGTGTGCTTGTAGGCACGATGATATCGACCACACTTCGCATGCCCAACAACAGTAACCCGTGTCGCTGTGATGATATGGGCACCACATTGGTGTGGATTGTCTGTTGCCTCGTTCCTACATTCTATGTTTTGAGTAACTTTATTCAATATTGTCATTGATAATTGTGATCACGTGACACTCTTATATTATGCCTCGCAATTCCACTTTGTCAACCTATCCATGCATATCCATTCCAGCAGATGACGATGAGGATACAGAGGACGATGCCCTTCGAATAATCCTTGTCCACTTCTCCAAAACAACATGTATATCCTGGGTCATGAGAGTTCCGCACCCACCCCAAACTAATCTATCGGGTATGTCTCGTAAATTTTCACCCACATATCGAACCGGCTTGAATCCGGCAGTGCCATAATATTTCACCAACCGTTTATGTTGATATTCGGCATCATCAATGGCTAAGAATTCACACGTGGTGCAGCCGGACTCATACCCATGTAAGAAACAGATGTACGCAATGAGCAACCCCGGACCAAGGAAGGTGCCGCCCATCTTTTGTTTGGAGTTGAAGATTTCCATTCGGTCGGCATGTAGAATTTTCCCTCCAGGTCGGATGAATCCCTCGACGTATCCTAGGATGGGAGCGTTTCCATCCTCCTCCTCCTCCTTCGTCGTCGTCGTTGGTGGAGCTGAGGAGGAATTCGATGACGACGGCGACACTGCCGTTGCCGTACCGCGATATCCCGGCCCCCGAACGGAGAAATTGAGTTTTATCCCATGATTGGACGCGAAGGTTGTTATTTCTTCAATGTCGGCGATTGTGTCGCTGCTGCTCTTGCTGCTTGACGGTGCTACTGCCGATAATGGTATCGTGGTCGTGGTCGACGACGACGACGACTGCGAAGATGGTGCATCCAAGGCGACGGCTACGAAAGAACGATGGTGGTGATGGCGATGGCATCGCGACGGAATGAAAAATGCCGCTTCTGAATATGATGGATAATAGGTTGTCAACTTCAATAAAAAGAAGTGCAATGGCGCGAAGATGTAATTCTTCTTCATCATGAGACGAGCGTGTTGAGATAATATGATGATGTTGAGGTTAGATAATGATGATGTAGAGGTTGATTGTTATTGTTGATATGAGATTGCTTTGATTTTTGGCATGTGTTTTGTGTTTTTGTGTTTTCTTCTGTTTTCGCGCGGATTTCATATTTTGAATTTTTGTTCGGACCAATTTCTATTTTTTATTTTTTAATTATTTACTCCCACTGCTCCCACCCACCGCAACCATGGACGGCGACGACACGAATGATACTACTACCGCTGCCCCCCCCAAGCCAAGACCATTCGAATTCAAAAAGCGCACCGTCGTAGGGTCGAAATCTTCGTCGTTTCGAAGAAAGAAGCAGAAGCAGCTCGTGGCGGAACCACCGGCCAACAGCAACAGTGTCGACGATGATGGCGATAATACTAATAGCACTGATAGCGACGTTCCTGTCACCAACAACGCCACCGCGGCAACCAAGCCCGACGACGCTGCCCAGAAAGAGGAAGGAGGGGACCACGGCAAAAACATCGTCATCATCGACAATGACGACGACGAGAACGATGATGAAGACGAAAACGAGTCTCGCTCCGCCCTTGATGCAGTGCTTGCCGCGGAACGTCGTCGCAAACTACTGCTCCTCGGACGGAGAAATCGCGGAGTGGATGCCACATCCCTCACCACTTCGTCTACCTCCAACCATGCGACAAAAAAGAGGGGGGCCAGAAGTATCAGTAATAGTGTCCAGCATGGTGATGATAGTGTTAGTGTGGGATCGGAACGGAAAGCATTCGTAGATTTAGAAGAGCGATTAATGGGTGGCAGAACATTTGCGGGTGGAAGATCCGCCGGATCCAATGATATGGGTGGTAGTGGCGGGGATATACTGGCCATGAAGCACAAAATGGCAATGGAGGAATTCATTCGAAAGAATTTGAGTGAGAAGCTGGATCAAACTGAGGGCTCGGCGATGACTACTTATCGTGACGAAGAGCACGCAGGGGAACATGATGGGCAGTACATATCACTGACTTCCAAGTCCGCAGAGAAAGAATTATATGCTGAGTTATTACTGTCTACTATCGATGGTAAAAAACGAACGAATGGCAGCAATGATGACGGCGACGGCAACGCCAAGGATACGAAGAGGGGGAACGAAGGAGATGTCGGTGCCGGGGGTGCTGTCATGGGCGGCACAGGAATAGCCGAGGTGGCGTTACCCATCGACGAAAGACTACGTGCCGCACGTGCGACGGAAATGGCAGCACTGGAACGGGAGCGAGCCAGGGCGGCCAAACGGAATTTTCATGGTGGTGATCCATCGTCAACACTATCATCGTCGGCACTGCCAAACAATACAACCTTCTCCTCCCAGTCCCACAACATCGACGTGTCCAATAATCTTCTTGGCGCATCCTACAGCCATAATTTTCAATTACATACCAAGGAGTGGATATCGCGCCAACGCGACGAACGTCAAATTGAAATTGATGCATTGCGCACAGCGCGCGAGGCAACCGAAGGAAATACGAGTGTGGAAAATAGAGCACGGATCGGTTTCGAGGCGGCTCGCAAGTCCGCCAAACAAGGGGAAGGGGGGAGGGCAAGCGCTCCAACATCTATTAATTCAGGTACCGCAGATGCAATCAATGATCCATCAATGCGAAATGAATGGGATAGAAAACAGGGCGGTGATTCTAGATCCAATGATGAGAGGGTATGGCGGACATTCATGACAAAGCAGCGTAATCGAAGATGAAACACAGACGAGGGAGTAGAGGGTCCTGAGAGATGATGCCTCAGCACGCATGGTATCTTCTGGTTGATGAGCATAACCAAAAACGATTCAATTGCAAACACGATACACTTATGCCTGGATCGGTGAATTAATTACACAACACTCTCGCACCAAAAACATACTCATTCACGTGTAGATATCTAGAGTCAGACGATGTCGGTCTATCCTCTCATTCATTCACGGTGTCCTCTCCCTTTTGGTCTTTCCCTCTCTCTTTGAGCGTGACTTCTTCTGCTCGCAACCTCAATCATCAACACCACGTTCTCATCGTCTCTCATCGAGAGCTCTCTCTCCCTGCGGCAGCAGCGGCGGCATCGCTGTGCTGACGGTTGAGAGGGGGCGGGGTTGCGAAGCGAGCGAGGTTGGGGGCGGGGGATGAGATCCTGCCGGAGATCGTGCGAGGGAGATCCTGCAAAAACCTCCTCGAAAATTGGGGAAATTTTTGGAGGTTTTCGCACGATCTCAGGCGCGATCTCAGGTTGCAGGATCTCAGGAGTCATTTGGGTCATTTGGCGAGTCATTATCTGAGATCCTGCCAGAGATCATGCACAAGATCGTGTGGAAAAACTCTTGAGATTACGGGCCTTAGTAAAATCACGAGTGGAATATCAGGTGAAATTTATTAGCAATATTGTCGTATTATGCGTAATATTCTACCGAAGTGGTATTTCTCTGAGATGTTCGCTAGCTACTTCGCGGGGGGAGGGAGAAGGCTTCCGATACCTCAAACTTAGTACCA
>JALLBB010000749.1:0-12229 GCA_036939735.1 Discostella stelligera
AGAGGGATGGGTGGACGCTACCTCCGGAGCTATTGGATGGCGGACAAGGTAAGCACACGACGCCAAACATTGGGGTGGAAACACCAGACGGTGAACAGGGAAGAGGGAGTCACGCGCAAGGGGGGAGGCATTGCATTCGCGAGGGAGCAGACACCATGGTGGCGACGGAGGGCACAGGGACACCACCTCCAGGGCAATGGAAAACACCAGGAGGACACCCCCCAACACACCAGCAGGGTGGGGAAGGACTGGCACAGCCACGGCTGGGCTCCCCTGGGGAACGCGATACAAGGGGGACACCACCTCCATGGCAATGGACGACACCAGAAGGACACCCACCAACACACCAGCAGAGTTGGGAAGGACTGGCACCGCCACGTCTGCGCTCCTCTGGGGAACTCGTTACAGGGATCACCAAGGACACGTTACGGCGGAGTTTGATCCGTGACCGGCAGGTCAAACTGGCACGGCAACCGACAACGTCACAATGGACTACGCATCTAGGGGCATTCACGCCCTCGATTACTGAGAATGTTGAGAGAGGATCGACACGGGGGGGGATGTGCCCACAAGGGCTGGCGGTAGAGCACCCCGCTTGGAAACTGCTGCAGGAATGGGCAACATGGGGCTGCCCTGCGAGGACAGGAAAAAAGTGGACACGAGCGGAAATGGCAGCGGCTGTTTTGAGAGGGCCGCATGAATCAGCCCTAACACCAGAGGCCATCGACCACTTTAAGACCGAGGTGGCAGAAAAGGTAGCAAGCGGGCAGGCAAAGGTGGTCGAATGGGAAGCAATTAGAGCCAACCCACCAGAGCAACTGAAGATCTCACCCGTAGCGGCGATCCCCCATAAATCGAAGGCCTTTCGGTCCATTCTTGATCTGTCTTTTCGGCTACGCTCGAAGGAGGGAGGGATAGTGCCGGCCGTCAATGAGACCTCCACAAAGTCGGCACCACAGGGGGCGATTGACCAAATCGGGCATGTCCTCAAGCGCATCATACATGCGTTTGCAGAGGCGGGGGATGATGAAAAGATATTTATGGCAAAGTGGGACATCAAGGATGGTTTTTGGCAGCTCCAATGCAGAGAAGGGGAGGAGTGGAACTTCTCGTATGTGTTGCCTCAAGAGGAGGGACAGCCAGTCCGACTGGTGGTTCCCACATCACTTCAAATGGGATGGATCGAGTCACCACCATATTTTTGTACGGCGTCAGAAACGGCACGGGATGTGGCGGAAGCTTACATTGAAACACCTATGGGCCACCTCGGCGCACATAAGTTTGAACCGCACACGCGTGTGCAGCCACAGGGAATGGACAAGCTGGAAGAACACCCAACGACAACATGTCGGTATTGTTTGGAGGTTTACGTGGACGATTTTATTAGTTTGGTAATCCCGACATCGGAAGATCACCTACGACATGTGGCAAACGCGGTTATGAGGGGAATTCACGATGTCTTCCCAGCCGACGAGGATGATGCGAATGACCCAATCTCACTCAAAAAATTACAAAAGGGCGAGGGACGGTACAGCACGCGGAAGTGCCTTCTCGGATTCGACTTTGATGGATGGGAAAAAACTTTGTGGCTGGAGGACGAAAAACGGACACTTCTGCTTACCATTTTGCACGGATGGCTACGGGGGGCACGGCGGAACCACATTGGCATCCCGTTTTGGGAATTTGAATCCGTTACAGCAAAACTGTGGCACGCATTCACAGCACTGCCGGCAGGAAAAGGTCTTCTCTCCCCATGCAATTGGGTCCTACGCGCAGCGCCAGAGGTTGTATACCTGCACAAAAATCAAGGGCTGTGGCAGGCACTTGCGGATGCCCGGACTCTACTTCGGGAGTCTACGACCAGACCCACAAGGTGTCGGGAGCTGGTGGCTGGCTGGCCGGACTTCATTGGGGTCCAGGATGCATCGGGCCACGGGGTGGGAGGAGTGGTCTTTGGGGAAACACTACACTGCACACCAACAGTATTCCGGTGTGAATGGCCGGAGTGGGTCAAGACGGAGCTTGTCTCGTTCCGAAACCCCCAGGGGAGTATTACAAACTCCGATTTGGAAATGGCAGGGCTCTTGCTACTTTTCTTGGTCATGGAAGCGGTATGTGGCAACCTCCGAGAAAAACGGGTGGCAGTATTTAGTGACAATGACCCAACAGTTAGCTGGGTCAAGCGGCTGGCATCCCGGCACTCTATAGTGGCGGCACAACTTGTGCGGGCATTGGCTATGAGGATGAAACTCCAGGGGGCATGTCCGATAACCCCGGTTCACATCCCAGGGGTGGAAAATACAATGACCGATATCCCATCGCGTTCGTTTGGGAGTGTGGCAGAGTGGCATTGCAAAACTGATACTGACCTTCTAACCTTGTTTAACTGTCGCTTTCCGCTCCCCGGACGGGCTCGTGGACGGTCTTCCGGATCACCTCAAAGGTATTTATGCGTGTGATTTCCGTACTGCAGATGAAGGATATCGGGCTGGACGAGTGGCGACGACTACCAAGAATCGGCAAACACACTGGGAACATTGGTGCTCCTATGTCGCACCTCTGGGATTGGAGCCTTACCTTCAGAGGGTTGGGTACATCACCAGAGTGCGGGTACTTACGGGATTTGCAGCACGGGTGCGACGCGGGTTCTATGGTAGGGGGAAGCGGGTCCAGGCTACAACAGTCGCTGGCGCAATTACAGCCATTGGCCAGGAGATATCCTTGGCCTGCGAAATAAATCCTACAAAAATCACAGGGTCTGACAAGTTGCTACCGCGGTTGCAGCAGACATATGATGGGTGGAGGAAGGAGGACCCGCCGACAACAAAAATGCTGCCGGTGGAATCGGATGTCCCGGAGTGGCTGGTGGCGCAAGGCCGGGACCCAGCGGCCACAGAACTGGATAAAGCAGTGGGAGATATGGTAATGATTGCGTTTTACTACCTGTTGCGGATTGGCGAATACACGGTAAAGGGGACGCGAAACGAAACAAAGCAAACGGTGCAATTCAAGTTGGAGGATATTACATTCTTCAAAAAGAACGGGTCAGGGAAGCTGCGCTGTCTGCCTCGAGATGCTCCGGACCATCTGATCATGACAGCAGATGGGGCAACATTAAAATTAGACAATCAGAAAAATGGGTGGAAAGGGGTGTGCGTCTATCATGAGGCTAATGGGGACGTGGTGAACTGCCCTGTGCGAGCGGTGGGCAGGCGAGTTCGGCAGATACGGGCTGGGGGAGGGCGGGGAAAAACCTTCCTGTCCACATACTATGAGGGGGGGCAACGGTACAATGTGACGGCAGAGAACATCAGTCAAGCACTTAAGGGGGCGGCACGGGCGTTATGTTACCCTACCGCGAAAGGGATCCCGCTTCAACGAATTAACACACACTCATTACGGTGTGGGGGGGCAAATGCATTGGCATTGGCGGGATATTCTGATACACAAATTCAAAAAATGGGACGGTGGAGAGGAGCAACGTTCAAAGAATATATATGGGAGGAACTTGCGGTATATGCGGAAGGGATGTCGCGGGATATGAAGAAACACTTTGGTTTTGTGAATATTGCTGGCAATGCATTCCACGACATTGGGTTTGATGAATTGGAGACAATGGACTAGGTCGAGGCGACAAACATGGTGGCGGTAACGGGAATAATGGAAAGCTGGCGACAAGACCCATGGTGGCGATCAGGCGGGAATGACGTGGCACAAAGGCTGCCGACACACAGCCGACGAGGGGTACCATAGGGGATAGACGGCGGTTGACCAATTTCGACAACGATGGGCAATATTGAAGTGGGCGGTCATGTAGGGCAGATTGTGATGGCAGGGGAGGGCTTTTCTTGGGCGCCCGCTTGATACGCGCGTCCGCCCATCCCTCCCCTTGGTGGTGGGTGCAACAACCTCCCCTTTGATAGGTGATCTCTACGAGATCGGTGGGCGACATGACGTAAGTCAAAGGGGAGCCGGGGCTTGCGTGGGTTACTTAGCACGGCATGGTTTTTTGGCACCACACTATCTGCACTAACAGTAGGGAGTATCCAATAAGGCATGCAGGGGGAGTCGAGAAGAACCGAGGTCCAGTCGGAGACTTGATTGGGGTGATGGCAAGACGAGACCAGAGGAGCCACAAACGTACATGAGCGGGCGTCGCCGACTCTGCTCTCATTCCGTTTTGGGAGACGACAGTAGTCAATGCCTTGTTGATTGCCGTTGTTAGGTAGTAATAATAAGCAGCTGCAAATTACATAAATGGAATCGAAAACGAATAAATCAACGTAAGAACAACAGCAATGGTTCTCTCATCGCTACGCAACTTGGGTGCCTCCGCCACCGGCCGCAGGGGCAACGTCCAACCAACGGTTACGCAACCAGGAGGGGACAAGGAAAATTGGACGCTCACGCCACAGGGAGGGGAGGAGGACACGGCGTTCGTGGACGAGATAGTGGTGGGGGATGAGGAGAGGAGCAACGGGGGTGGGGGGAACACTGGAGGAGGGAGGGGCACGGGGGGATCAGTGGATAGTAGGGAGACCACCGGCAGTGAGGGCGTACGGTCGGGCAGTGGGAGCATGGGAGGGGGTGGAGTGACAGGTGGGGGGGGCTGGGTGCTGCACCTAGGGCAGCGGGTGGCGATGCAGTAATGGGCTTCGCGGCCATCATCGCTCGAGGGGGCGCTGCGATCCGCAGCGAGGGAACTGTCGCCAGGGAATTGGCATGGCAGCGGGAGGTCAAGGGAGAAGCGGCAAAGATGGAGGCATTTACGGAACAGGTGCTTGGGCTCCAGGAGTTCCGGCCATTTGCATTCATGAAGCCAGGGTCACCATGGATTCAGGTGGGACACGGATTGGGAAAGTTCTTCTCCCTCACGGGGACAGTCCCCGAACTAGAGGGCAAAGTTCTCATGTTCGTGGGGGATAGGGGGGCAACGAGGGACCCTGTGGCGGTTCAGCCGCAGGTGCTCAACACCTGGAAGTGGGTTACCGTTCGTGTGGTGGCCGACACCGCGGCTATGGACGCATACTTTCAGGGGGCGGCAGGGGGAATGAATCTGTGGCACCCAGGGGAGGGGGACTATACCTTCGTTGAGGTCAAGGTGCCATACATCCTGGCTCTTCCCCTAGTGGTGTTCGAGTTCTTGCACCAACGGGGCCAATGCAAGCCGCATGAGCTGGTCGCTGAAGTCGGGCGCTTGAGGACCACATATGTGCTCCCTGTGGGGGACTGGGATTTGATCGAACAGTGGGCCATTGCAGCGGGACATGGCAAGGCAGATGGCGAGAGTGCAGCTATGTTGAAGGTCAACCCGGCCTTTTCGGCGGACGAGGGTTACCTTTCGTGGTGTGACCGGCGACTGAATAATACGCTGGGGCAGCGTGGTGAGGGCGGGTTGGGACAGGGTGGACAAGGGGGGGGTGCAGCGGGACCCACGGCAGGCCAACTGATGTCACAGAATACGGCATTGACAATGCAGACTGTCGGTGCGCAGATGGTGGCTAGCATCCAGGCGGCTGTGCACGCATCGACACATGGGAGCCGGGGAAAAAGTGACGGAGCAACAGCCAGTGGGATGGGATGCTTTGGACGAGAGTATGCAAAGTCCCACATTGCGCAGTTGAAAGGATTCTGCGGATCGGAGGATGTTCGGCGTATTCCAGCGATATGGGTTACATTCTCATCGTCAAAAGATTTGGATTTATACCGCTCAGAAATTGAAGAAGGAATGGAGAAGTGGCGACGGGACAAGGGTATGGAAATTGATAGAGGAATGTACTTGGAGGACAAAAACCTAAAGGCGATTGCCCAGTTACAGTTCAACCCATCAGGGAGTGGGGCCGGGGTGGCGCTGGCGCAACCATTTTACAATGCCGCCCACGTACAGTGGCGGAAGTGGAATGGTTGAGGGATGGGGAGCAGGCATTGCTAGTGGCGTTGCAAACTTTAACGGTGGATCAAGCCAAAAAATTGAAGCCAGGAACCATGTGTAAACCACCGTCAGGGACGTATTTAGAGATGAAACTATTAATTGGTACATTTTGTGCACTCCTATGGACGCTCTTTGGATCGGGATGCGACTATTATCATGAACTACGAAAACTGCACAGAGCCCTGGATTCAAGGGACGTCTCTGCCATCCGAGAGGCCTTTACAGTGGAAAAATGCAGAAAAATTATCTGGGCCATCATCAACGATGGTAGGTCATTTTTTCGGCAAAAGATGTCTGTGGGGGATTTCTCCGACCCCAATGGGTACACTTTCCCAGCCTCCCTGTTGTTGGCTATCTACAAACTGGTCAGATATGTGCAGGTTATCGAGCGGCCTTTCTACCCAAAAGCATGGATGGTACTGGCTGAAGGGGGAAGCGCCGAGGCGGGCGGCAGAGGAAAAGGGACCGCGGCGGGAGGACAGTATGGGGGGACGAATGGGGGTAGTGGAGGAAAACCAGGGGGGACAAGTGGGGGGGCTGGTGGAGGAGGGCAGCAGAGAGCGGTGACCACACCAAAGCCGGGGGAAGCACGGACCGACGACCGCCACCCTACTATCAAGGCAATGATGAAAGAGTATGAGGCGACTACGGGGCTTGGGTTGAGGATCAATCTCAGTGCAATACTTAACGCTGCGCAGAGGGGGATCAGGGACTTACCAGTAATCCCAGCATATATGGAGAGGGGACGACCCTACCTCTGCTGGGGTCACATCCTTGGGCGGTGCCACTTTGGCGAGCACTGCTCATTTGTCAAGGGACACCCTCCACGCAATGCCATCCCAGATCAATTTGCGCGCGAAGTAGTGGAGATTCTAGGGGGAGGGATTGAGGCCATTGT
Source organism: Discostella stelligera (assembly GCA_036939735.1). NCBI lineage: Eukaryota > Bacillariophyta > Thalassiosirophyceae > Thalassiosirales > Thalassiosiraceae > Discostella > Discostella stelligera. The sequence goes on from JALLBB010000749.1 coordinate 6,831, forward strand.
AGCGGAACGGCAACAACCGGCACGGGGGGGAGGGAGTACACCGAAGAAGATAAAAGGGGGTGACGAATGACAGGGGAACAATGCGGGGAGGAAGGAAAGGGCATTTGGGAGTCGAGGAGGGGACTTTGGAAAAAAGTTTGACAAATGGGCTGAGCGGAGTGAGGGGAGGAGGGATCGAGGGGCAGCGACCATCACAGGCCGTCAGCAGGAGGGGGGTCAACCAAGGGAGGCGGTATGGGATGTCAATTGGGAATTGGCACCGGAGCTATTTGATGGGGGTCAAGGTAAGGCATCTGTGAACAATTCAGCAGTGACTGAGACACGGGGGGTCCAAGAGGGGGGAGAGGGCATCGCGAGGCTCGAGGAAAGGGAGACAATAATATGGGAAGCACCTGCAGGAATGCCAAAGGAGCAGTCACCATGGGGGGGACTGACTACACCAACATTAAAGTCATCAGGACAGATGGTCACGGGGAGGACAAAGGAAGCGTTAAGGCGCCAGAATGCCCGCGAACGGAAAGCACGGCTGGCAGTTCAACAACGGTCGACTCAATGGACGACACACCTTGGGGCGTTCATGCCATCCATAATTGAGAGTATGGAAAGGAGAGAGGTAACGGGAGGAATGTGTCCACAAGGACTCGCACTGCTTCACCCAGCGGCGTTGTTGCTTCATGAATGGTCAACATGCGTCTGCCCAGCAGTGACAGGAAAGGATTGGGCACGGGAGGAAATGGCGGCTGCAATTGAACGGGGCCCGCACCAATCTGCACTATCACCAGAGGCAATAAAGCATTTTGCGATGGAGGTAAAGGCAAAGGTAGTGTGTGGTCAAGCACGGGTAGTAAATTGGGATGACATTAAAGACAACCCGCCTCAACAATTAAAAATCTCACCAATCGCCGCCATCCCACACAAGTCCAAAGCTTACAGGTCCATTCTGGATCTGTCATTCCGGTTACGACTGAAGGATGGAGGGGTGGTTATGGCAGTGAATGACACGTCGGTGAAGACAGCGCCGCAGGGATCAATCGACCAGATAGGCCACTCGCTCAAGCGCATCATTCATGCCTTTGCTGAGGCGGAAGACAATGACAAGATTTTTATGGCCAAGTGGGACATTAAGGATGGGTTTTGGAGGCTTCAATGTCGGGAGGGGGAGGAGTGGAATTTTTGTTATGTCCTTCCGCAACAAGAGGGGCTACCAAAACAATTGGTCGTCCCTACGTCCCTACAAATGGGATGGATTGAGTCTCTGCCGTATTTTTGTGCGGCATCGGAGACAGCACGGGATGTGGCGGCGCAATTCATTGAAGCACCTGTGGGTCAGCTTCAAGACCACAAGTTCATCACTCACACGCTGGCGTCGCAGGAAGAGCAACGGGGAGTACGGAAAGGACGGGAGGGAGGGTTCAAGTATGTGTTGGAGGTTTACGTCGATGATTTTATGAGCTTGGTTATCCCTACGTCGTCATCACAATTACGACATGTGGCAAACGCTGTAATGCAGGAGATTCATGATGTATTCCCGGCGGATGCAAATTGCAAGCAGGATCCAATTTCAATGAAGAAATTACAACAGGGGGATGGAAAGTACAGTACCAGAAAGTGCATCCTGGGTTTCGACTTTGACGGGGAGAATAAGACGCTGTGGCTAGAGGAGGAGAAACGGGCATTACTGTTGACCATTCTCCATGGATGGCTACGGGGGGCAAAGCGGGCACATGCTGGGATTCCATTTAAGGAACTCGAGTCAGTCACAGCAAAAATTCGACATGCCTTCACCGCAATACCTGCGGGAAAGGGCCTGCTCTCTCCATGTAACTGGGTGTTGCGAAAACAACCGGATATAGTGTATCTTCACAATAATAGGGATCTTGCCGAGGCGATAAAGGGGGCACGAACGCTACTACGGGAGTCAACAAGCTCACCGACAAGATGTAGGGAGCTGGTGGCTGGGTGGCCAGAAAATATCGGGGTCAAGGATGCATCAGGGCAGGGAGTGGGGGGGGTAGTGTTTGGAGAGGGAATGGGATGCCCACCAACGGTATTCCGCTATGAATGGCCTGAGGATATTAAGAATGACATCGTCACCCTCAAGAACCGTCGGGGGGGCATCACGAACTCCGATTTGGAAATGGCAGGGCTACTCATGACTTGGCTTGTCATGGAAGCAGTGTGTGGAGACCTCCGCGAACGGAGAGTAGCGGTATTTAGTGATAATGACCCAACAGTCTCATGGGTCAAGCGCTTGGCGTCACGACACTCGGTTGTAGCGGCCCACCTCGTCAGAGCGGTGGCGTTGCGAATGAAGTTAAAAGGGGCGTGCCCCATCACGCCGGTGCACATTCCAGGGGTGGAGAACGCGATGACGGACATTCCCTCTCGGTCGTTTGGGAGCGTGGCAGAATGGTTTTGCAAAACTGACGCCGATTTACTAACATTGTTTAACTCTCGATTTCCGTTACCTGGACAGGCCTCCTGGACAGTCTTCCAACTGAAGTCAAGGGTATTTATGCGTGTGATTTCCGTACTGCGGACGCAGCATATCGGGCTGGACAAGTGGCGGCGACTACCAGAAATAGGAGAACACATTGGGAACACTGGTGCTCCTATGTCGCACCTCTGGGAGTGGAGCCTTACCTTCAGAGGGTCGGCTTTGTCACCAGGGTCAGAATCCTCACCGGATTTGCGGCAAGGGTCCGAAGAGGGTGCTACGGACGGGGGAAGCGGGTCCAGGCTACAACAGTCTCTAGCGCAGTTACAGCCATTGGACAGGAGATCTCCCTGGCCTGTGAAATAAATCCTACGAAGATTACAGGCTCCGACAAACTCCTACCTCGATTGCAGCAAACATATGACGGGTGGAGGAAGGAGGACCCACCAACGAAGAAGATGCTTCCGGTGGAATCGGATGTGCCAGAATATTTGGTGGCACATGGGATGAGACATGCGGCAACAGAATTGGACAGAGCAGTAGGCGATTTGGCCATGGTGGCATTCTATTATTTGCTTCGGATTGGGGAATACACAATAAAGGGATCACGGAATGAGACGAAACAAATGGTGCAATTTAAGGTGGAGGATGTCACGTTCTTTAAAAAGAATGCAACAGGAAAGCTGTGCTGTTTGTAAATGCCGTAGCAAAGCTTGCTCTGGCCTATTGGATGCCACAATCAACAACATATTCCAATGGATGACAATAGATGACAAAACCAGTTCAGAGCTCTTGTACTGGCTCCCAAAATACATTTGCAGGCGTGTTGTCATCAAGTTCTCCAAACTTGGACCAATGTTACAGAGGATGACAGCACTTGTGCAAAGCCAGGACCTGATTGGATGGAGAAACTTTATGGAAGGCCGCATCTCAACTTGTTTTTCTCTATTCAGCAGGATCATCTATCTTCAAGTTTGCTAAAATTGAATGCCACGGATTGGACCATGACCCTGATCACCAAAGTTTTGCACATGACTCACGGCCACTGGCTACAGTGGAATTTCATGCTTCACAATTCACAACTATAAGTCAGGTTTCCTCATGTTCGAAAATTCTTTTGGTCACATTTATAACACTTTTGGTAATAGACATTAATCCTTCAGCTGGGAGCATTCACACTCCTGCACCTCCTATGCCTGTTGCAGCTCTGCATCTGCATTGTGAGTGGATCAACATAACATTTTCCTGTGGTGGGTGCTCTGATGGCTAGATAATATTGGTAATGATATGAAGCACTGGAGACCCCAAGTAGATTAGCAGAGGCAAGGCACTACAAATATTGATCCATCAGATTCTGCTTCTTTATCTGGTTATTACATGAGAGATCACACCACTGGCCATGGGCCAAGCCAGCCAGATAGGACTGCGTTCACTACATTACACTTCAACTTGTGCTTGGCTCTTCCCTCAATTAACCTCATACACTCACATCAAAAATAAACGAGACAATCTGAGACAATGAATTGACTCCTCATAGTTCGGGTCAATACAAACCAGCTATTGTGGCATCATTTCTAAATCACACGATAATTTAACCAAATAGATTCTTCTTGGCTGACTTGGCATTCGGCTGAGCCGCACTGTCAGTAGGAGCGGCGCTGACAGTGGGGGCGGGAGTTGGTTTAACTGTCTTTCCCGCTTTTTTGTTCTTGCCCGACTTGGGTCCTGGGCCAGGGGATGGTCCCGGGGACGGTCCCGGGGAGGGCGGTGGGGTGCTCTGTGGCGTTTTCACGATGGAAGAGCAGTTGATACAAATTTGAATATCATTGAGAAAGAATGTGTAACAATGGCACATGAGACATGCTGTCTCATTTGATTTGACACGTATCATCACCAACTCACCACTTTGCATTCTGGTGGAACATTTGCTTCGTTATAATTATAACATGCTTTGAAGGTTGTACAGCAACCCTTCAAGTCAGAAGTCACAGGGCCTTGCACCCCCTCTCCAAGTTTCATACACGCATATCCGTAAGTGCATGAATTTTCAAGACTGCCCGCACCTCCTCCTGCATTGTATGCCAATAGGTAACAAGCCTTTTTGGCAGTGCACGAGTTGATGAAGTTTCCAACTTTGTTCGCCGCAGCACCAACAGCTACATATCCAACCTTCGCACAAGCCTCGTCGCCCTTGCAACTATTGACGACATATGGAATGGCTGCGTACCTGCAGGCCCCAGGCCCGTTGCAACTCCCGTCTTTGCAGACCTTGCCCGTGAACAGAGTACATGCCTCGACTCCATCGCAGCAGATATTGAGACCTGTTCCAACATCAACACATGCAGTAACGCAGTCAATTGAGTTATCACTAGCAAGTTTGCCTTTATAACATTCGACATAGCCTGTGGAGCATAGTCCCTGAAGCGCCCTTTCCTCTCCAAAGATGCCTTGAAGGTGATTCTCGCCACGGCGGGACGAGGACGGAGACAGTGCCAAAATACCAGCGTCTACATTTCCCTCTCCATTGGTCGAGGCAGGGGAGGCAGTAGCGGTTGCAACAAGGAAAGTCAACGCGTGGAGCGCCGATGACGCGGCGATGGCGGTGGAAGAGGTGAACACGTGGCGGGAGAACAGCATGCTATTGGGTGGATGATGGATGTATGGATTACACGAGTTCACCGAAGAGTGGTGGCTNGTTGGTGGTCGCTCTATCTGAGGCCCGTAGTAGCCCGTAGTACTCTCAAGCTCAAGAGTTTTTTCGCAGGATTGCGCGCCTCTCTCTTTACCGTAAATTCTCGGTGTTTAGTGGACACATAAGAAACAGAGAAAGCGATTTGATACAAACTTTCTTTCAATCATATTCTATCTCCTTGTTGGTCAGAGTTAGGGCCCCCTATCGGGCCCCTAATTCTGACCAACATCAAGGTCCTATCGTTCGGGTGGGGCGCACAAGAAAACAATA
>JALLBB010000750.1:0-12115 GCA_036939735.1 Discostella stelligera
CTATCATCCTCACAAATATCCACCTGACACAGAGAAGATCCACCTGGATACTGAGCGGTGCAGCCCCCATCGGCTTGTTATCTGGGGAACAACTTTAGGAAGGTTTTACTCAATTCTGGGTTTTCAGAGAGTTGGTTGTCAGTAAATACCATATGTACGGTATGTAAAGCGTATGCCCACAACATTGAGGGGAGGTATTGGCTGGAACATCTTGGAACAGGCAAGATTCCCTCGGGAAAATCGAAGATCACAAAAAATTATTATTCACAAACAATAATACACACATATTACTATCACACAACATCCCACTCTATCATCTCTCCTCTTACCCATGGTGGGCGCGGGCACCGCCTGCCGGTAGCACTCTCCAGGGTACGGATTGAGAAGGAATCACGCATTTTATACTTATGCTGAATGTAGTCACGGAGAGGATCTCTCAGTGTGAAATGGTGGATTGGAGGCTGGAGGCATTATCCTTGTGGCTTACTTTCTTGAGAAGATGCGTTCTCGAAATTGAAGGCGAAGCTCGCACCGATTCAAGAAAGAAATGGTGTTTCTGAGATTTAGCCTTTCATTTCATTTTTTAGATTCATTGTTGTTCGAGCCCAACACAAAAACTCCTCGTTTTGTGTTGACTATGGCTATGGACAGTCTACTCAATGTCGAGACGATTACATAATACAGGCAACAACAGTTCACACCATAACATCCAACTGGACTTCTACCCAACAGCTCTCATCAAGAGCCAATGGCTCCTCCCGAAGGACTTACCCAATCATTACTTTCGGCAACGTCTTCATCATTGGAGGATGATGATTGTGAATGGCTCACGAAAGTAACGCTCTGCAAAACTTCATCAACATTGGATAGCGACGATTCGGATGCAGCGGATTGCGTCATCACCTCATCGTCGCCATCGCAGGTACACGAGAAGATTAATGGATTCGTATTGGCTGTCCTCGTCCTCTTTAGTTCAGCTGGTGTGTCGCCGTCTGCTCATTATAAATTGTTAATTTACGCGCATTTCGTGTAACAATGTCATTCTTGATGATATCACACTTTCTCAGGGGGACCATTTGGAATTGAACTATCAATAAGAGCAGCTGGAAATTTATACACAATTATTGGATTCGCGGCGATGCCATTTATATTGTCCATTCCAGAAGCCGTCATGACGTATGAACTATCATCGTTGTATCCCTGCGCAAGCGGGGGAGTTCGATTTGTGAGAACGATTCGCATCGTGTTTGGTATTCGTTGTGCCCCCAATCTCAATGTTTTAGCTCATTTTGATGTTGCGAATTTTTGCGTCAGACCCAAGAAGCGTTCGGGGAAGTTTGGGGTCTCCTCGTGGGATACCTCGGTAAGCATCCTAATTGCCTATGATGAGTCTCCCTAGTTCTTTCCATCCACTAATAGACTTTTCTTTCCGCGGATAGGCTGGGTAGGGGGAATCGCACACATATCATCACTGCCCATCCTGTTCCTTTCCTTCGTCCACAACCAATTCTTCCCACAAGTTTCTAGTCCTGAAAATTTATTGTTATTTTATGGGATCTTAGCTGGCACATCCGCTTTCTTAACATTCATCAACTATCGAGGACTTGACGTCGTCGCAAATGCAACTGTTCTGATATTTTTCTTTACTCTGGCTCCTTTTGTTTTGCTTACGATCATTGGCATACCTAAGGGTGAGGAGGCAATGAAATATTGATTTATGGCTAAAAGATTGCAATAGTGGACGCTCACATTGTAATACTCTCTCGTCTCATCATATTTCAGTGGATACAACGAAGTGGCTACAGACACCAAGTGGTGGAGTTGACTTAGTCGACGACGATTCATTGTATTCGAGCGGATGGTTCCCTCTACCAAGCATCGCCGGAATCGCTTGTGAGTGCTGGGGAATATCGCATTGATATGATGCACTTGCCTTTCTAGCGTTTACTGATACCATGCTCACGTTGTCTTCGTTGGTCGGATTTCAGGGCGTCCTTTCATAAACAATCTCTGTTGGAAATTCAACGGGTTTGATCAAGCAAGCCACTATTCTACGACTGTATCGACAAAAACTCTCCGGAATGGTCTTGCAGGGTCGATTTTGCTTGTGTCATCGACTCTTTTAATCCCGATATTAGTTATCACTGGTGCCACTAATATTGAGCAAAGTCAGTGGAAAGCAGGATCAATTGCTACGGCAGGAAACGAAATTGGAGGGCGGTGGCTTGGTAACTGGATAGTGTGTTCTGCTGGAGTGTGTCTCCTGGCGCAATTTTTCTCTGACATGGCTGCCGAATCATTGATGATCCAAAGCTTAGCGGACCAGGGTCATATCCCCTCGATATTTAGCCATCGAAGTCCGCACAATACACCTACGGTGAGCAACATTTGAGTCGATTATCATTGTCACTGATTTTTCCACATTATCTATCATTGATTCATATTCATCTTATTGATTCTCGCCATTGGTAGTATGCAATCCTCCTCGGTCTTCTCGTGATATTGGCGCTGCTTCCGTTCCCAATCAGTGTAGTCATTGAACTGTCCAATTTTTCTGCATGTCTCAGGTACGCAGCACTTTTTACCCATTCATCCGTTTTTTCAACGGGAGCGTTAACATTCTTCGTCTTCCTGTACGAAACTAAGTCTATTGATCGAGTTCTTGGCATTTGGTCATCTGACGATTGGCAGAGGAGGTGCGTTCATCGTCGTTTCATCTTTCTAGTTCTATATGATCTTTCTTCAAATTCGACGAGGCTAAACAACACCTCAATGGAACAATATTCACAGCCAACATATCATGGTTTCGCAAGACAATCTATGCGATCTTGATAACTGTGGCATTGGCATTTATCACCACGGTGATTTTACTCGCAAGTTATGCTGCCTACATCTACATTACGATTGTCTTTGCGTTTGGATTGTTGATAATAAATGCAAGGAAGAGGGAATTATCATGTTGCTTTGTGAGCCGTTCGGCAACATTCAAGGATAGATGCATTCCAAGGTATTTTCAGTCAAGTGTTAACATGATGACTTAATAGTTGATAACAGCATTCAAAACTCTCGTGAGAGGTTACATTACAAGAAATTTACACTAGGTATATTGACATTCCCGTCTTCGATCATTAAGGAAGCATCGTTCAATTCTACCTCTTCCATTAGTATTACTGGCCGACTCTTATCCCCATTTTTTTGTTGACACACTATATTGTTGTGTTCTGTTGGAAAGCAATCCGAATTCCAAACTACTGACATTCGAAACTCCCTCATCTCGCAATTGCCAAAACGTTTCGTTATGCATCTTTGTTCCTGACCGGCACAAACGTTCCTCTTATCTGAAAGCACCACATTGGAATGATTATTCATCGTATAATTTAACAAGCCTCCGTGGCACACTGCCAATATGTTCTGTTCGTGTTGTTGCATTAACCACATCAGACCGCCATATCCCCTTTCGCTGCATTCGTCGTGCGATTCTAAGTCGTCTGTCCAGGATTTGTCAAAGTCTAGAACAAAAAATGTATGATTCGATGAGATGAAGCCGGAAAGAGCGATGAGAGGGATGGCAGAATAACCAAAAACGACTCACGGGGGATATATTCAAAATTCCAATGTGGAAATATCCGTTCAAGCTCGGATCGAGGCCGACGTTTCGCATTCAAGAATGAACCATTTATTTCTCTCAATTCCTCAACACAGACACGCCGAGCCTTGACAATGGACTACTAACAATCATGTCGATATTGTGCAGTGCGTGCCGTAGTTGCATCCCAGCCTGCGTCGCTTGCTGTTCCCCCAGCTCAGTCAATGGGGAATCGAATGCATCGTCGTCTCTCATCAGTCTCAGGAATTCATCGAAAGAGCACCCATTTTCACGAGCGGCCTCTGCGCGGGGATTGTGAAGAGCTTGGCCATGTCGCAGGAGGAGGACTCGCTTGGAACTAGAACTCGTACCACCGGGACCAGGAATCATGGTTGGTTGCAGTGCTGCTGTTGATGGTGAGGGGCTCGCCGCGGGACTGTTCGGGTTACTGTTGCTATTGCCTGCAGTTGTGGCGAACGAAGACACTGATTTCCGTCTGCTACCAGAAAAATTGTATGGATGGCTGGCAATAGGACGGAGAAGGGTGAGGCAAGTACTAGTGGTTGATATCGCCGCGCCCATCGTCATTGTCACGGTACCAACACCAGACTACACTACCTACCACATCATACTACCATAGAGACCGGGGTTGTTGTTCTTGTGTGCGTTGTTGCGTTTTTCATGTTACACGTGGAATTGAATTGGCGGGCTCTCGCTCGCTCCGTCGCTCTCTATCAATCTTTCTCGCTCGATGACACCGATCTCTCTACCTACTACCTTACTTTCGAGATTTGAGACATAAAGAATATTATTGAGCTGGGCTGCGCAGTAATTATTGTAGTAGCTCATGCCTTCTATCTTATGCTATCTGTGACGCGAGCACATGAGATGTTGATCATGATGGTACTGATGTCGACGACGACGACGACAATGATGATTATGATGTGAATACCTTTCGACAAAAAGTCTAACAAAGATCAAGCGGAAGTGAAATAACTGCGTGAACCATGACCAGCGACGCTCTTATTAGCCTGAGCGAACCATTGCTGCCACCAGCGCATGCGGCGTCACAAAATCAAAAACAAGAACATGACGAGGCTGATTGTGAGTCGCAGTCTCATTCCCAAGCGTCAACGGTCGCGAGCACATCGAGAGTTGTATCCGGCGACGAAGCAGATGCGGCTGCGGGTGGTCTTGATCCTGCATCACCGTCGCAACGGCAAACGAAGATGAATGGATTTGTATTGGCTGTCATCCTTTTCTTCAATGCATCTGGTACGTGTGTCACCTAAGTACTTTCTCTTTCCATGTCTCGATCAATGATTTGCAAAGTACCTCATCGTTCAAGTGTCGTTCACTATACTTCCCAATAGGTGGGCCCTTCGGTGTCGAACCATCCCTTAAAGCTGCTGGAAATTTATATGCTATAATTGGCTTTGCGGTGATGCCCATTTTGTGGTCATTGCCGGAGGCGGTCATGACATATGAACTGTCGACGTTGTTTCCTTGCGCTAGTGGAGGCGTCAGATTTGTAAGAGATGAAGAAGCTCAACGCTCAACTTTGATTTCTTAAATAATTCAATTTCATCAAAACTTCATCGCATATTTTTTTGTGTCCTTCTAGACAGAGGAAGCGTTTGGAGAAGTATGGGGTCTCCTTGTGGGATATCTCGGTGAGTAACAATCGGAAAATAATATGTTTCTTGTCTGCCGTGGGCTCTCTACTTAAAATTCTCGTCTTTTGATCCGCCTATTTGCAAGGATGGATATCGGGAGTATCATACAATGCATCACTTCCTATCCTGTTCCTTTCGTACGTCCAAAACCAGTTCTTTCAGAATGTCTCCGAAAATTGGGCATTGCATTACGGAATCTTAGTTGGTATTACCGTTGTTTTAACATTTGTCAACTACCGGGGTCTTGAAGTTGTTGGTAGTGTCTCCGTATTTATTTTTTTCCTGACAATGGCGCCGTTTGTCTTGCTCGTAATAATTGGTATTCCGAAGGGTAAGGAGACAATTATATTGATTGTTGGATGTCGTACACACTGACAACATCTTACACTTACCATTCATCACATTGTAGTGGATACAGCGAAGTGGCTAGAGACACCAAGTGGTGGAGTTGACCTAGTCGATGATGATTCATTGTATGAGACCGGTTGGTTCCCCCTGCCTAATATCGCCGGAATTGCTTGTGAGTGCTTTGGAAATTGGAATATGCTCGTGAATCTCTATCAACTGGACAATATTCTAAGCTTTTTTGGCTATCAGTGCGGCCTTTCATCAATAATCTTTACTGGAATTTCAACGGGTTTGACCAAGCGAGCCACTATTCTACGACTGTACCAAATAAAACTTTCCGGAATGGTATAGCAGGCTCGCTTTTGCTCGTATCATCTGCTTATTTGATCCCGATACTCGTCATTACTGGCGCAACTAACATTGAGCAAAGTCAGTGGAACGCCGGGTCATTTGCAACGGCAGGTACTGAAATCGGAGGACGATGGCTTGGTAACTGGATAGTGTTCTCGGCTGGAGTCTCCCTCTTGGCGCAATTTTTCTCCGAGATGGCTGCTGATTCCATGGGGATCCAAGGCTTGGCTGATCGTGGACACATCCCCTCGATATTTCGCTATCAAAGTCCGCATAATACACCCACGGTGAGCAACATTCAAGTGTATTGTCATTGTCACTGAGTTTGTCGTCTTCATTCTCATCTTTTTTCGTGTCTTCTTCATTCAGTATGCTATCCTCCTTGGTCTTCTCGTGATATTGGCGCTGCTTCCTTTCTCATTCAGTGTCATCATTGAACTGTCCAATTTTTCATACTGCTTGAGGTCAGTCTTCTTATTGTTAAATACGCTTATTTTCTGATACATTCACATTATCACTCAACATTCCACCTATTCCGTTAGTATCACAATTGAATTCTTGGCATTTGGGCAGCTGATGATTCGAAGAGGAGGTGAGTTCATCGTCGTTTCATCATTCTAGTTCCCAAATCATTCTCTCATTTGGTACCTTCTCTACAGAGAGCACTATGATTCGAAAGGCATTTTATGCAATGATGCTCGTTGCACCGTTGTTGTTCAACGTCGCAGTGCTACTTCTTGCAAGTTATGCAACCTACATCTACATCGCGAGTGTTTCTGTATTTGGAGTTTTATTAATCAATGCAAGAAGAGTTAATTTATCCTGCTGGAACTCTAGATGAAATCGCTGATGATATCTTGCTGGCCTTCAGTCCTAAATGCACAGTTCCCAATCTAAACGCCTGCAATGAGGCTCAACACGTAGTCGTCGAGGCTTGTGTCAAACGGAATGTCGCCCAGACTCTCGAACGACACAGAATTGGGCGGCTCTCCATTGACCAACGCACCGGGAGGGAAGGAATTGAAATCTTTTGTAACTTGATCGAAGATTTGCATATCTGTGTCATCGAGACCCAACATGTCATCTCTGTCAAAAAATCCTGCAGGTGTGGTGTCAATTCCTCGCGGTGCGACCTCTTGCAGCACACGTCGCTCGCGCTCTCTCGCTCTTTCCCTCTCTGCTAGCTTCGCCAGCAGCTCTGCCTTCTTGTAGCCCTGTCCCTTCCCTCTTCGAAAGATTTGTTTGCTCACATTACTATTCTTTCGCGGTGAATCGCTTTGGCAACGAGTATTCGTGGGTTGCTGCTGTTCCTGATGATTTTGCTTGAACGGTGCATAATTCAACATCGACGGTTGCGAAGGCTTTGTGTTTTGATTATCAACCTCGAAGCAATTGATAGGATTCATCTCAGGATGTACCTCCAGCATCCGCTTCTCTCTATCGGTAGCGAGGAACAAGTAATCCAGAAAGTGATGGGGCTTCTTCTCTTTCACGACAGTAGCTTTCAGATTGCGCTTTCGTACGTTGGTCGTCCAGTTGATGACTGTCGCGGAATGGATGGAAAATGGGTGCTATAAGACTTGTCGAATGTTAAATATCAAGCAAGAAAGGGATCGTGTGGTGCTTACTTTGGGTAGGAGTTAGGTTCGCAACAGTGGCTAGCGCGTTAATCTCTTCCTGATTTGGAAACGGGTGTTCCTAAAGAAGTGCGTCATTAGAATCTCTTTTGCAGCGACGCGACAAGCGACAAAGTCGTAATTCTTACTCTATGCGCAATCATCCAGCCAGTCAAAATATCTGTTTGAGACTTGGAGAATTTGTCAGGGACGGGGTTCCTCTTCCCGTCGACGTCAACATCCAACGCCCACGAAGGTTTAGTATCAAGAAAATTCATACACTCGCCTTCGTTTGAGGTGTGATCAGAGAAGGCACTTCCTTGACGGATTGTTCGCTGCTGTTTAATGTCAAGGTAAAACCTAAGTTCGCCAACTAGTGATTCGATCGTTTCGTCGATAAGAGAATCAGTTATCGTGCACTCGCCGCGTTCCAATGCAATCGAACCAGATTTAGAAGGAGGGAGTAACGAAGAACGAAAAATCTCCACTGCATTATCATACACGTTCGGCTGTCCTCTGTCAACACGGGAGCTTTGTGAAATTCCATTGCGGCTGTCACCAACTGCACTTTTTTTCCTCTTTGTTTGCGATGAAGACGACGGAGCGGAAATGATGGGCGGGAGACCTTCATGGTCACGAAGGTTGGTGAGTTTTGCCTTCTGGTCCCTCAGCAGATGAGCAAGTTGGAGGACCGTGTTGAAGTCTTGATGGCAAATGAATTTGTCGAAGTCGCTCATGATGGTGTTTCTGTTTGAAGATGTCCAGAAGAAGTATTGCCTTTTTGTGAGCTGGTTAGGGAGCAGAACGCGAGGGACACGGGCGGCTTCGAGGGTGAAAACCCTCTCAAGACTGGAAACTGTATACTTGTCAAGACTGGAAACTGTAATACTACGCTTGATTTTTGCGCTTGGAAAAAGCTTTCGTCGAATTCTCTGAATATTGCAGCTTGGCCAGATGATTAATGTTTACGTCTTGTTGCCTCTTAAGTCGCTGCGAGAGCTGTGCCTGCAGCTATAGTCCAATTCTGAAGAAAGGAGAACGTTCTCCAAATCCTATCAGCCTACGATCCTTGCCCTTCCGACGCACTTGGCCGGCCGTTCCCAACTCAGCACCACCTTTGCCACCGACACTCCCTTCACTCGCAACCATAAGCTCGTCCCAGCAGGATATAATTTCGGCCAATTGATGTATCAGGATCCAGTCAAATGTCGACTCCACGTCAGGATCGACAAATTTATTCAAGTCTTGGTTTACGTGGCATTCAATACGATTCAAGGCTGCGTCGAAGAGAGGTGGGGAAGAGCTGTCGGAACAGTGTTGCAATGATGATACGCTCCCGTATTCCTCTGCCCAAGATGACGACATTCCCATTGAACCATCTTCGTTCTGAAGCGACCAGACGGGTTGTTCGGCGGGATAGTTCTGAGTATCAATAAGTACCGACGCTTTCAATGACGACGACTTTCGTTTGATGATTGCAGTGTAGCTCTTTTGGGTAGTTCCTGCTACCCTGGGGTTACCGTCCTTCAAGTCCTCTGTCCATGAATGCAACTTCGCCTTGGTCGCCTGAGACTGAACTGCATTCCTATCCTCTGCCTTCAACGCAGGGTGAATAGGAATAGGCAACGGATGCAGGGGACTACGTTTTCCAAGATATTCAAGCATGGCCGCAAGTGTCTTGCGAGCACGGACACGACGAATTAGCTGTCGGAATACTGCCTTGGTACACGATTGGATCTGAAACGGAGCATCGTCTGCCTCCCCTCCTGAATCTGTTACACCGTTACTATTTGCCGCGGATAAAGGTGGTGGAAAGGTCAGTCCACTGAGCACTTGACACCAGTAATAGGGCTTTCCAGACCTAGCATTGCTATCTTTTAATTCTTTTCCACCTTGATTTTCTTCCGCCGTGGAAACGGACTCATCTCGTCCTTCGTCACTCCCCTTCACGTCTAACAACGTCAATGCGACATTTGGATTGGAAATTCCGTTGTCTCCAGGAAACAAATCATCCAAAAGATCGTCATTCATTTCTCCTCCGTCTCTCTCTACTAATGCCAACACCACACCCTGTTCCGCATTGAAAGAGAATATAATTTTGATTGTCCCTGCATTACTCGCCGAACGTGAGTTTGGAAAAGTTTTCCCCAAAATCGATGATACCTCGGTTGGGAGAATGTCGGCGGGAGAGAGCGTCAATACCACACGCCCGTTGCCATTACCATCGCAACCCTCATTCTCGGCGGGAACGACGGTGACATTCATTCCGTTGGCACCAAGAAAGCCATCAAGGACATTGCTTGTGGACTTGAATCCTCCCAATGTATCCAAGGTTGCCCAAGCATCAATGTAGCCAGTAAGTTGCACAAATAAAACGTAGAGAGGAGATGCCAAATTCGATTGTGCCAACTGAAATCGTTTCGTTCGATCGCAAGATGGTCGATGGACTAATAGATTGGCAGCCTGAACCTGCTGCTTTTCGTTGGACTTTTTTGAATCATTATGGGTTACTTCCACATCCATCATTGCCTCATCAGTGCTGCCGTCATCGCTTTTGTCTTCGTCGCTCGCCAACACATCCTTCCAAACATGATTCGATCCGAAAAAAGTATTCAAACTCTCCCCCGCCTTCTCCAACTCGAGCAACTTCTTGGGTATCTGATTCAAAAACCCACGCAGATTATCACGCTTCTTTTGCAATTCCTTCAATTCCGACTTTGATTTGGAGAGTGTTTCGACGAGGGACGCTCGTGCTTCCAGATCGGATTGGATTTTTTGTAGGATGAATTGTTGATGGGCTGGGTCTCGATGAGAAGGCGGTGGTGTTGTTGTTGTTGTTGTTGATTCGGAACTCGTGGTAATTCCAAAGAGATAGGCATCAATTGCCTCTTCGGCGGTCATCATCTTGGCAGAGTTGTCCTCTCGAACCACTTCCATCTCTTCTCCCTCTTCCCCGCTACTACTTCTGCTGCTGCTGCTTTGTCCTAGTAGTCGTCTTAGTTGTTGTTGTTGTTGTCCAAGTCCGCCCCCGTCCACATTCATCCCCAACTCGCTCCACGCCATCTTCTCCAACTCCTCCGGTTTCCAAGCAGTCAGCGCCAACATTTCTCGTTGTAAATATTTGCGTTCGTACGTTAAATTTTCCAGCAGTAAACTGCCTTGTTCGACACGCTCCCTTCGTTCCTCGGAGATGGCGGCATGCCGCTCCACTTGGAGGGAAAGACGGCGTTGGATGGATTTGAGATCGGAGAGGGCGAGCGATGAAGTAAGAAGTAGTTCATTGTACAACGGTGGATCCGTTCGGTCACTGGCAGTAGTGTTGTTGTTGCTGTTGCGAGTAGTAGCCATGCTGGCAAGCTCGGCAATATTGTCACGCAGGGTCTTGAGCGTTGTGCGGTGCACATGGAACAATTTGGCGGTGAGAATCCCGTGCTGGCGATAGTCGGTATTATTTTTGTCATCGGTATTGTTGCCGTCGTGGTGCATTGCTTCATCGGGGGCAACAATGGTGGGATTAGTATTATTATTTGGCTGCGGCGATGCGGAGGGCGAAGAAGACGGCGGCGGAGGCTGGACGGCGACAACGGCGTCGTCGGCTTTCGCTTCCGTTGTTGCCACATTCGCATCAGCGGCGGCAACGTCGGCGAATTCGGCGGCGGCCTTGGCTGCGGCAATGCGACGCTTCTTTGCCGGTGGCATGATCTAGCTTCTGGATGGGGCGGCGGGCGGATGGATGAATGAAGGTGAATTGAACGAGGACCGACGGACCCTCGACAACTGGAGGAGTCCGAAACGGTCGAAAGATGTCCGAAACTGATTAAAAGCGAACCGAAACCAAATAAACGAAACCGAAACAGGACCAACCGGATCCGCCGACCAACAATCATTGGCACTGGCTGGCCGCGGCTGAGCTGCCCATGAACATCATCATCATTTCCACCTTTCGAATTTGTTGCTGTCTCCTCGTCTCGCCACCATCGGCTACACTTCTGTCAAGCAAGCAATTATCGTTCCACTCCTCGTTGCTCGTTGCGGCATTTGAATTTCGAACGATAGTAGTACCGTCAGCAGTGCCAATATTAAAATCAGCATTTCATTCACCGCGTCGTCGTCCACTGCCTCTTCACCACCAAGGATTTCTTGGGGCTAGTAGTCGACCAGTGTCATTCTTGTCGGCTGCAATAATGCCTCCGAGAAGATCCAATCGAACGCTCACCGCGGTCGCTGCTGCCGGTGGCGGCAGTGGTCCAACCAATGCCGATGACGGTGAGGCCACAACAACACCCAACAATGGGGCCGATGCAACTCCCACGAACGCGACGAAGAAGAAAAAGCAGCAGACAGCATCTACTACTAAGAAAACTAATAATTCATTACCCCACAAAAAAGAAGTGGACTCCGACTCCGGTGCAGCAACAAACGAGATTGCACCCAAAAAACGAAAGGTCGCCAAGGGGTCAGCCACAGCACCGGCAACCGCAGCAGAGGAACAAGCAGACACCAAGAACGACGCCACCACCCCTGCCAACTCCACGGAC
>JALLBB010000751.1:0-12171 GCA_036939735.1 Discostella stelligera
TTTTAATGGTGTGTAATCAGTGTCGTCAATGGGTAATCAAGGCATGATTTATGTCATGATGATGATGGATGACGCACCGAGTGGGAATCTACCTCTTTCTCTCTCTCTACTCTCTCTCTCTAGAGAGAGAGAGAGAGAGTACGACAGTTCAGGAAAAAATCCAACGAGGACATCATCTCTGGCCATCATGGCCGCCGCCGGCACTATCAAACTACTTGGCATCTTCTACACTAATTCAATAAAGTTCTGTCGGCGATCCCCCCACCTAATCAAATCGAGAGCTCTTCTCTCTGCCTGCCTGCCTGGCTGTCTTCATCGGCCATCCATCATTTCAATAACAATACAACCGCCAGCCGCGTAACTAGAGTCTTCGTCGTCAGTCGCCATGACAGCCATTACCGTAGTGCGCAGTGCACCGAAAATGACGACCACTCTCAAAATGCGAGTAGTCTCATTTTCAAAATCGACATGGCTGCCTTTTTCGTCACCTTCATCACCAGCCAGCCAGCACCATCATCTTGCCTAAATTTTGAACTCGAACAGTGTTTGCTGGGGTGTCATCTCCATCATCTTATTCGCATCCATCCAGTAGCTTGAGTGTGGTGATGCATCTGGGCATACCAACCACAACCACAACAACAACACGCCGCATGCTGTTGATTTCATCATCAACTTCATCAAGGAGCAGCAGCTCCACTTCGTCCGACCCAAAGCCAAAGGAAGCAACCACTAGCAACAACAACAATAGCACGAATCATGAATTGGCATTGTCGTCGTCATCATCCGAGTCATCCTCTCACGAAATCATTCTAACTCCTGGAGAAAAAGTCGTGGCAACAACCCGCCTCTTCTTCTGGGCCCGCGCAGTCGCCTTCGCGTCCGTGTGCGCATACTACATTGGAAAAGAGTTGCTACCGACAAAAATGAGCCCCAATACCGTGTTTGACAAGGCCACGGCCGTGGTGCGCCAGAATGAAGAAGTGAAGCGTCGATTCGGCGACTCGTTCAAAACTTACGGAAGGGATCACGGAGGGCATCGCGAGGGACGACGCAACTTTATCGAACACACCGAATATACCGATCCTGATGACGGATCGCAACGAACACGTGTTAGGTTCAACCTTGAGGGAGCGTATGGATCGGCATTTGTCTTTGCGGAAGTGTCCAAGGATATGCCCAGTGGAGAGTTTGTCTACATTTTGGTTCAGGACAAACGGAATGGGGCAGTGATTACTGTGCAGGATAATCGGAGTGCATTGTTGGCCAAACGATTGGCGGGGGGAAGTCAAGAGGGGCAGGATGTCTTCAGTAGGTTGTTGGGTGGTGGAGGGGCAGGCAAACAGTAAAGTAGCACGTCAAAGGGATGCACATCATTATGCTGGTGTTAGACAACAGGTAAGTCTGAAAGTTGCCGAAGCAACGAATCCCCCCGGTTCATTCCGCACTCCTCCAACCATTTCCAGAGTCAATGACAATTGTTTCCCGATCACACAACAGAATGGCCAGCGAGATGACAACAACCAATACGTGATGATATTGACATTAACATGGGATGTGTATTGAAGTCGGAAGAAGGAAGTAGAGAGATGGATGAACCTACCTTGTAGATGCAGACTAGAAAGGATTTAATTGACAGCAAGGATATTTCTATGCTTACTCTGCCTTTGGTGATTACAATTTATGTGTCATGAACGAATGACAATATCAACATCATTAAGACGCTGCTGCCAAAACTGTGCGAGGAACGAAATCATGACACGCTGCAACCTGATACTCTTTTATTATTATTGCACTTTATCCTTTCTTAGGCAGTTTAGTTGAGACCGGCATAACCTTGGCATCATAATCCGTTGCTTTGCCGCACGACATCAGGAACCAGGATGCTGGTTGGTAAATGGTATAGCACTGCTATGTTCCATGCAACCCATGGTTGCCTCCATAGCCACTAACCTCCGACGTAGACCACCCCTGCGCCTCTAACCAACCTTCCCTAGGTTTGTAAATCTCCACAGTCAGGGGATAAGTCACTGGTTCGCCCCCGCCTCCGCACGCTAGGCTCACGTCTCCCTGGGGACATGTCGACGCGCTAACCAAGAGGTCGATCTCAGCTAGGAATTCGATGTAATCACCCACCTCCACGGGCGACGGTTTCGTGAAGTATTGGTTGGTATCCATGGTGAAACCCGTGCACATGAAAACGTTCAACACGTCGTGCACATCCATCTCTTCCAACCCATCTTTCAACGCCGCCCTGGTGAGGTTGGAATGACAGCAATGATTCCCATCCACTCCCGTCATCAGGTAATGTGTGTAGGGGTCGCATCTGCTCCCGATGACGTCATGAACGCCGGCGCCGTCATCATCGAATCCATAGGCTATAGTGTCCTCGGTGATGGTGGCCAGCGGTCGCAGGTACGGCATGTTGGACCACAGTCTATCCCCCGTAGTTAGATGTGTGGCGTGTATCTGCCTCGTCTTGCTGGTGTAGAACCTCTCCCGGGGATTGTTCAGATTCCAGCAGTTCATGTCGGCCACTTGCGGCCCGTGGGAGCAGACGATTCGCCACATGTGTCCGGCGGGGACCTTCCAACTCCGTGCATCTCTGGCGGGTATGACGAGCGATTCGATCAATGTGGCATTCCCGTGAGCAACCGCGGTGCGGAGTGACGAGTAAAGCTCATCTCCGCCCTTCTTCGGGGGTAAATTCTCAACCGCGTAGCAAACTATGGGCTTGGTATTGCGCGCAATGTCCTTTCGGGATGGAGGATTAATTGACAGCGGTTGCTCTTGGCTCGACATGACAGTATTATTGCCGAAGTACGTATCCGTTTGTAGTACTATTATTATGTATGTTGCCTTTTTGTGTTTGGTATCGTACATCATCATCATCATCTCTTCTTGTCCATGAGATGATGATGTTGTTTTTATTTTAACGTGGTGTATCGTATCTCTAGTACGTAGTTACCATAGTACCTGGGACTATTAGTTTTTTTTTTGGTGTTTGGATCTTGCTGCGCGAATAGTCCTCACCTACCAGTTCCTATCCCCAACTTCCGGATCTTGTGTACCTTATGGGAAGTTTGTGAGCAAGATCGTTCCACCGCCACCGCGTCAGATGGGAAGAGAAGATGAACCAACTCGACCAACATAAAAATTTGTGTCGTTGATCAGGATTCAGGGGGAACTAGATATTTAATCCTACAACTATTCATCACGGCGAAAAATCATGTGCTCCACCATCCAATCTGGAACCAAGGCCTACATGGGCCTCTACCCGGAGGAATCCACTGATGGCAATCTCCGCCTCGGAAACATCGTCCCCGACTTTGCCATGGACACGACCCACGGCAAATTCGACTCCTTCCGCGAATGGAAGAAGGGCAAGTGGGCCATCCTCTTTAGCCACCCTGCTGACTTTACACCCGTTTGCACCACCGAAATTGGTCGCCTGGCGTTGAAGTACGACAAGCTCGCCTCGATGGGATGCCTCGTTGCCACGTTGAGTGTCGACCCCGTCAAGTCTCACGAGGTGAGTCTACGGCTATAATGTTGATATGACTCATGATTTGTTGGTCGGGGAGATGCCGTTGCAGTTGATGTTTCTTTGGTTCTCGTTCATCATCTTTTCTGCTCCTCTCGAACATCTATCAACTACAATGCCATCTACCTGGCTCACGCACGACTTCACACAAACCTTACTCCACTTCGAATTCAATAATATGATTCTCCCAGGAGTGGCTTCACGACGTGGTCGCACACTGCGAGAACAAGATCGAGATCAAATTCCCCATCATCGGAGATCCCGACCGAACGATCTCCATGAAGTACGGCATGATCGATCCAGGAAATTCCGACGAGCAGCAACTCCCGTTGACCATACGCGCGGTCTTCATCATCAACCCAGAGGATAAGCTGATGCTCAGCTTGAATTATCCCGCGTGTGTCGGAAGGAATATGGACGAAATCGTTCGCTGCGTTGAGGCACTTCAGCTCAGTTATCAAAAGTCGATCGCCGTGAGTAGATTGTACCATGTTGTTGTATCTTGCGAGTTGTTGTGATGCCATTGGCGTCCGTGTTAAAGACGAACAAACCACTCGTTTTCATGATATTGACGAATAATTTGTCGTTTTTCTATAATTCGATGAAAACAATTAATGATAGACTCCTGCCAACTGGCCCAACAATCACGCCGATATCGAGTTGCCCGATGGCACTCGGAGTACCGATTTCAAGGGCTCCGTCTTCCTCCTTCCCACCGTGAGCGCCGAGGAGGCTGCCGAGCGTTATCCAGGGTATCATTCGTGCAATGTGCCGTCCGGAAAGAATTATTTGCGCCTTGTGAAGAAGGAAGAAGTGGAGGCTGCGGCTCTTTAGTGAGGAAAGTATAGTTCCGTAGTGTTGTTTGTACAGATTTGGAATCAATCATTTCGAGCAATGACGATGGAGGGCGAAAATGATTATATTGTAGGACGCCGTTCTCGTAATTGCATGATGTTTCCTAGGTTAACTTCAGTGTACAGGAAATCAATTCATTTCCGTCTGCATTCTGCTCTTCTTCCTCTTTCATAAGCGTTATAATAGTATTCCATTCATTGATCAAATGAATGTCTCGTAGGAAGAAATGGAAATGTTTGACTCAAGTTCAACGTACGTGTTCTTACTTGGTTATTGCCTACCGCCTACCTCTATCTGCCAAAAAAACAAGTCACCTCGAATCATGATCTCGTTTCTCACAACGAGTCCAAGTCGTTTCATGAAATGGAAGTGCACTCCAAGCATTCCCGAGCTACCGGCTACCGATGGAAAGACGCACGCTGGATCATCATTGTTTCTTGCCATTCACTATTCCCAAATCTCTTTGTATCACTCTGCCCAACGCAATAAAGAATCCAGCAACTCCCTGCAATGGTTTTCGCGGCGGTTTCAACAGTTCACCTCCCCCACCGGCACCGGCACCAGCACCGCTGTAAAATGATGATGCATTATTGTTGACATTGGTGGATGAGTTCGATGTCGGTGACGCTGCCGACCTCATTGTGGTGGTTGCTTGTTTATGCAATTCATCCAAATGCGCATTGACCTGCTCCAATCCCTCTCTCTTGTATTTTTGAATGTGTTTATCGGTGTGGACTGCAAATCGCTGGAATGTTTTGGATTCGGCCAATCCCTTGATGAATAATTCCTGTGTATGGAGTGCATAGAAGCACATGTACGAGAACGCGCGAGAAGGCACGAAGAATTGTGTCATGAGTGAAAATTTTATTCCACTAAAAACGCCATGCACCTTTCGACTCAGACTTACATTGGCGATATAATGCGCCACTCGCTGGACGAATTGATTCATCCTTCAAACGCGAGTCAGTTCAACAGCAGGGTGGGTGATATTATTACTTCACTCAAGAAGGATACTCTCTAGTATCTAACGCTGCTCACGGACGGGCTGGATTCTGAATTGACTTCATTCCATCTCACCATTATTTCAGTCCTGCTTGATGACGGCGAAATACTAATACGGAGTTCGACTGTCTCCCTCCCTTTGACGTCGGAACTCGTAGAAATGATACGGGCTTGTCGATCGGCCCCTTCCTTTCGTTTTCCGTAGGTACGCTATCTACGATACGCTCGCACGCATTGCAATTGTGTCCCATCTTCATCATCATCACACTTCTCTCCATCCACTCTACTCTCTGGCGAGAGGATGACGATGACGACGATGATCCGCGTGGCGGCGGTGGGCAGCGACAACTATTAGAGAGAGATCACTCTGATTGTTATTCTTGGAGAGGTACGAGAGCGAGAATGCCACCCAAGTTAAAACAACGTTCAAATTCCAACAGCATCATCGGCGCCGCCAACACTTCTTCGTCCGCCAGCGCCAGCAGCAGCAGCATCGGCAACAACAACAATCACAACAGCTGCAACAGCAGCCCCATATCCCCCAAGAAATCAAAAGACAAAGCCGACAACAACAGCGTCGCAGTCGCCACTACAATTAGTGTCGACAGTCGCAGCATTAATCCTGCAAAAGTAAAATCCAGAGAACAGGCGCAGTTGCATTTGAAATTGTTCAGCAACATGGTGGAGCCAGCGTCTGCCGACTACTACTATTCCTCTTCTATTTTACAAAAACAATTCGCCAAGGTGGCATCGGGATTCGCATCCCTGTCCAACTCTCCATCCGAACTATGGAAAGCCTACCTGCTCAAATTCCTTGACTCCTACGCCTACTTTTCCTTCTCGCTCGTTTTCACACTCTTCCTTAGCGATGATTTTGGTATGACCGACATCCAGGCCGGGACAGTCTACGGCGCGTGGGGTGCGCTGATTACGGTATTTGGACTATTCACTGGAACTGTCATTGATAATTTAGGCGTGGCCAAGTGCTTGCGCATTGGGTTCGTGCTGAGCCTCGTTACTAGAATCGTGATTTTTGCATGCACCAGTCGACAAGTGCTGTTGGTATGTCTGCTGATTACGTTGCCCTTTAGTAATTGTCTTGGTATACCAGTGCTCACCGTGGGAATTCGAAGGTATACCACCGAAGAGAATCGAGGATTCGCCTTTGGCTTGTTCTACGTCGTGATGAATGTCGGGGCATTGGTGGTCGGGCCGTTGGTCGATGCCCTGACGCTCTATTACAACGAAAAACATCATAACAAAGGAGGTGATGGAGAGACGCTGGATATCGACGACGACGAAAATAATGACATCCACGGCCATGCGACACAATCCGTGACAGATACGGCTTCCTGGGTAATGACGACGAATAGAGCCATTATATTGTCCGGTGTCGTTGCCAACTTCATTGCAGTGCTCGTTGCTTTCACTGTACGGGAGATTAAAGTCGATGCTTCGAGTGCGACATCTTCATTCGACGAGGGCACAGATTCATCCACAGGCTTGGGATCGTCGGATGGCGACACCATCAGCAACAAACGAGGCAACGTCAAGTCATCGAACATGTCCAAATTTCAGCCATTGAAAGGATCATCGTATCAAATTCTCGCAGAAACAATGCGCACTCCCAACTTTCGACGATTTCTTCTCGTTTGTCTACTCACAATCAACGTGCGAATGGTATTCCGTCATTTGTGAGTAAATCATTTTGTCCCCCGTGCTCCCTTTGGAATTCAAATGATGGAAATCCACTGTTTGCTCATTTTACTCACACATTACGTGACTTACAGGGACGGAACCTTGCCGAAGTATATGGTCAGAGAATTTGGCGAGAATACTGCCAAGGGAAGAGTATACGCTCTCAACCCTGCAATTATTATCGTATTAGTTCCAATAATCACCGCAGCAACGTCGGCTGTAAACCCATTAGTCATGATTCACTTCGGGACTTATATTAGTGCATTGAGCGTCTTCTTCTTGGCATTCTGGACATCCCTTCCGGCTTGCGTGCTATTTGTCGTCACTCTATCTATTGGCGAGGCAATCTGGTCACCCAGGCTATATGATTACACAACGTCAGTTGCCCAAGAAGGTAGGGAAGGAACGTATATGGCTTTGAGCTCAGCGCCTCTTTTCTTAGCGAAACTACCTGTGGGATTTTTAAGTGGAGTGTTGCTACAACGATATTGTCCAGAATATTTACAGGAGGGAGAAGTCAGACATAGCAAGACTATGTGGTTGATCATTGGCCTGTCGACCATAATTTCACCGATGATGATCACCCTGTTTTGGGGATATATCTCTGGAGGTAACGAGGGAAGTGCAAACTGCGATGAAGAGAGATTAGTGATGGTCAACGATGTTGAGGACACCGAGGATGACTTGTCCGAGCATTCCTATCAGCGCAAACCGTTGACATCTAACTTATCGCTACCAAGAATGCGTTCAACAGAGAGATCAATCGTGTGACGAATTTGTCCATTAACTTTTAATACGCCAATTTCACGATAGGACGAACTAATTTCATTCATCTCATTTGACCAACCAGCTCGTGATACTACGCTGCTTACCCTTGGGGGCTGCAGATGGGACTCCTATGACAGTCGTTCCATCATCTTCGTGCGTTCGCTTCGAATGGGAAGGGTCACTATCTATATTGGGCCCATCATTAGATGCAGGAATGTTAGATTCTACGTCGATGGTCAAAAAATAATCAATGTTTGGGGGTGATTTGCCAAACAAGCACGTCTGACGGAATTTTTTCTCTTTGCCCTTGGACTTGACTTCTGCGACAGACGGAGAATTCTTTCCTATGATGCTGTAATCGTCCGTCGACTTGGGCTGAGGTCGAGGCACACTCCCTTGAGAAGAGCGCTGCAAAGTACGCGTCTTCGGCCCACATTTCACACCAGGAGTACTATCGATACTTTCAGTCTTTCGTTTGTGAATGTATTTCTCAAGAGGATTCTTCTCCAGATTCCGTGAAGAGTGTCCACAAGCTGCAGCGACAGGATCCTCCTCTTCTTTGTCGCTAAAGTCGGACTGCAATTCATCCTCGGACAGTTCCGCTTTATTCACGACGAGCTTGGTGTTCGTGGCATTTTGATTTTGAGTCAATTCGGGAGATATGTACTTGCCTCCAATTTTTTGCTTCTTATTGAGCCGAAACACCAATCCACAGTTATTTTGTTCTGTGCCCGGTGGAGTAACCGTCGACGTGCCTTCTTTTCGGCTATTACCATGATTGACTTTCTTCGGATGAGATGCAGTCTTAGCCTGTTCCTCACCGGCGTCGGTAGGTGGAAAAAGGGTACTTTGAACCTTTCTCTTGGGAGCATCCACTTTTTTTACAATGCGCGATTCTTTCGCAATGATCGGTGGAGGAAGAGATTTTCCCGCAGTCATGATCGATTCCATATCCCGCTTGGACATCCTCTTACATGTGGAATCAACATTAGCTGCAACAGGAGATGGCTCATCAAAAAGCTGCCTTTTTTGAATGGGGCTATTATTCGGTGAAGTTGGCGAAGTATGGCAAGCCTGCTGAATGGCTTTAGTCACAGTTTTGTCATTCATTAGCGATGACCAGAGAGAAGGCTGCCGCTCATCATTTGACGTGTTTTTGGGTGGCGCCGCCTTCTCATGGCAAATCTGAATTGAATAAATATTTACTCCATTGACATTGGTATCGACAGGAGGGCGAATATTCTTGCAGAAATCCTCCGGAGGATTGGCAGATTCCGTGGCCGCGACACCCTTCTCATCAATATTGGTGAGTTTTGCACCATCGCGATCCTTTGAAATATTGACTTCCGCTCCAGTTATTGCCGTCAATGTTTCAGCCCTTGCAATCAGAGGATCATGCAGGGGATGACAATGCGTATCTCCATCCTCGATCAATATCCAAGCATGTCTACACGCATTCCTCACGCTAATCCTCCTCCTCGGGTCTTTCTCCAACAGTCGCTTGACCAAATCACGTGCCTCCCGCGAAACATGACTCCATTGATCCTCATGAAAGTCAATTTTGGCACTTGCCACGGAATCAAACCCAGAGCTTACATCAAACGGCGGAGAACCGCTTAGCAAAATGAATAGTATGACTCCAATGCTCCAACAATCGATTTCCTTCCCGTATCTGCCGTCGCCCTTAATGGTATGCCGACGACGGAGTACCTCGGGTGCTACGACCAGGGATAGGAGGACACGATGAGATATAATAATAATCAAATGCCAGCAACAAAGTTCAAAGGAAAAAACCGACCAAAGTAAAGCGGTGTGCCGCAGAACGTTTTAAGGCCATCCGCAGTCATATTTTTCGCCAGTCCAAAGTCACTGATTTTGATATTGACGTCCGACCTCCGATCGACGACCAAGATATTTTCCGGCTTCAAATCACGATGGACAATCCCCCGTTCCTCGTGAAGGTAGTGCACAGCCGCGAGTATCCGACGAAATAATCTGCGGGCCTGGATCTCAGTGTATCGCTCTCGTTCTGAGATGCGATCGAACAAATCCCCGCCGCGGATGAATTCCATGACAAGATAGATTGCCTTACCGGGGGAAATGTACACGTCGAATAATTTAACCACATAGGGATGATCCAACGAGCGTAATATATCCGCCTCGGCCTGAATAGCAGCCAACTTCTCCGAGGACATGCCGGGCATGGCTCTGCCACCGCCAGCGCCACCTCTTCCATCTATAGATATGATTTTTACAGCGCGCTCTTCTCCTGTTTGTCGGTGGATAGCACGGCGAACTTCTCCGCAGGTGCCCGTTCCCAAGACATCACGTAGGTCATACTCTTCCTCGATACGGCGACGACGACGATGAAGCAGTTGGTTGTTTGAATTGCATGTGTCATCATCGTCTGGTTGGAGACGTGAATTATTATTTAAGAAAGATCCAAGACTAGCGCCATTATTTCTCGTGTCAGACGTCGATGATTTGAGTTGTCGCTGATTCTTTTCGACTCCAACTGTCATCATGGAGGAGGCGACCGAATTCCCCTCGCTCCTCGGACAGTTGTTGTTGTTGTTGTGATTGCTGTTGCCATGATTATTATTTATGGAATGGCATTTAATCGCCCGGACATTGACTACACCTCCCGACTTCCGTCTGCTGGTTCTGCCACTCGTGATCCCCCATCCATGTCGTGCCTCTTGCTCGTACAAATTCACAAAGACATACGAATATTGACTCATGTACATTTTTCGTTCGGCCGCCGACCGGAGCTTCTTGGCTAGTAATTTGGGATTGAGAAGGCATATAACATCGCCTGTGTGCAGTCGTCGACGTTCATTTTTGCGCAATTGTATGGTCCCATTGATGAGTGTGCCATTTCCGGAGGTATCTTCCACAAATACTTCCATATCTGGCGGCGATGATACTGACAATGACGATGGAGATGATAATGATCCTAAAGCGCATGAATTGTTGTTGATATTATTGTGATTGACATTGCTTAGGAGGCAGTAGATACGACAATGTCGATTGGATACCATAGCATGGACATATTCGTGTCGTTTGCGCTTGGCCTCATTTCTCTTTTGATTTTCCGCAATGGATTCAGCGGCATCATCTCCGATGGAGCTGTTACTAGATGGACAATCTAACTTTTGGGCAGTGATATCAGCCTTGACGGAACGTCCCAAAACATATTCATTGAACCGATCGCTTGGTAATAAATTCTTCAGCCCCAAGAAGTTGATGCGTGGAGTTGGCGAATGATATTGCGGGAGTTGATGAGTTCCAGCATTCCCCGATGGAGTTGTCGACTTGTGATCACCATCGCCGTTCCCCCCGTTCATAAGAACAACGCTAGGCGACCGAGAACGCGTGGCGATGATGTCACTCCTACTCCCGCATGCCCATATCGGCAATCGGGGCAGCAATTCCGTCGGCCCTCGAGACGTAGACGATGACGGGCGCTCAGAAGCAGTCGCAGTACTACAAGTGGTATCAAACGCGGCGGCAGCATCATGGCCGTCGTCGTTGACTGCAGTAGCAGGGCCTACCCCCACGGGCATGAGACGCCCCCACGGCAAAGTTAGTGGATCAATGGGAGTCAAGGGCGAATGACAATCTCGCGATTGCGAGAGCCCCGGGTCGTCGTCGTCGTCTTCTTCGTCCCCGCCCAACTGCGTGAGCTCATTTCCCTGCGTCAATTGTTGCGTGAAGGTCTCTTGCGTGTTGGCTTCCTGTTCTTCATCTTCTTCTTTATTCCCACTCGCTGAACATTTGTCGTCACTGTCATCAAGGCCAGCTGCGTCAACACCGCAGGACTGCCAGTCGAGCTGGTGCTGGTTCTGGTGGTGGCATGCTGCTGATGCTACTGCAGCGATGGAATTCATCATCACGCTAGCTATATCTCTCGATTGAATGACGCCAACAATGGTGAATTACTACTAGGTAGTATGGTCGTGAAACAGCATGCTATCGTACTCTCACTCTATAGAGAGAGAGTGAGAGAGTTACACTGATTTTCATCGTGATGATCGTCATTGTGCCGACAGACCGGCAACGAGGACCGATACAATAGCGATGATGACTGCCGCGGGCTGGATGGGGACCACGGTGTTGTTTTGGGGGGCGGGGAACGAATGCGGGCCAATGAAATCGAGCCGCGATTGGAAAAGAAATCGGTCCGAAACAAATATTGTAAAAACAAAAAAAAGAAAGTGAAAAAGTTGTGACCCTTGTTCTTGTTATTTTTAAGGGAGCCGAATCGAATTACCCCAGGTTTTCGAAAATGAGTTTTCGTGTATCGG
>JALLBB010000752.1:0-12183 GCA_036939735.1 Discostella stelligera
AGCGATCCGGGCCTCGCTCTTTTTCAGCGCGCTTGCGAGTTGCGAGCACGCACGCACGGAGCAAAGCAAAAGCAATATTTCATCGATTGCAATTATGTTTTCCGACCAAGACGTTGCATACTCTTTCAGTCATCCCTGCCGCACCCTTTCTGCAGTTGCCCCAATTTCAAAGTCAAAGCCCACCGCCACTGCCGTCTCCACTGCCGTCTCCGACGGCGATGACGCAGACAATAGATGGGATGACGACGACGACGACGACGACGACGATGATTATCTCGGCAAATCCTCGTCGTTCAATACTTGTCATAGATTCTTGGTTGGCACGTCGATCCCTTCCGTATCCAAATTGAACGAGTGCAATATTGATGAAGGGATTGATAATCACGACAGCTTCATTATTGAGGATGATGACGAAGCGCGGATAAATCGACTGTACCTTCTCCAATATCAGGAGGATTCACATGAAGTTACACAAAAATCTGCCTGGGCCCATCCTATGGGGGAAGTATGGTCGGTGGGATGTCATCCCACGATGGGGGAGTGGGTTGTCACCTGTGGTGGTGGGGCAGCATTTTCTAACAAGACAGTGGGAGGCGAAGATGGTGAAACAATAAAGAAAGATATTCCATTGACAAAGTTTCAGACGACATTGTGGCGCATCCCCGAGTCGAGCGAAAGCGGTGTGGATAATGATTATGATTACTCAGAGAGTCCAGACGATTCTCGAAAAAGATCAGAAAGCATCAACAGTGGTTTGAATTCAACTCCGAAATTAGAGCAGTTAGCAGTCATTCCCCATGGAGTAAAACAATCCGCATCGCAATCGTCATCTGGATGGGAGCAGCGTGTAGGACAAATCTTGTGGAACCCTCAGCTCTCTCCGTCAAATTCCTCGGGAGATGCTCTCTATGATATGGCGGAAATCTCCTCCAGTGAAGGAGGAGGGAACCTTCTCACTGTGGGCTGGGATGCGAGGTCTCCCATCTCTCTCTGGGATGTTTCGTCCATGTCAGATGTCAAGGAGGTTTGGTCGGTTCCTAAAATTGGGATTAAATCGTCTCGCCTAGAAGTTAGAAACCGATTTGGAGAGTTAGCCTCCATGAACTCTGCCTTACCGCGCCGCGTCTCATGGGATCCGCACGATTCAAGGAACATATTGGCGACGTCTGGTGTGGACGTAATTGCGTACGATATGCGCTGTGCCGCATCAAGCACTGGATCGGGAGTTATTCGCTCTGCCCATCGGTATGGTGTGGCCGATATAGGTCACAATCATTCGCGGTCGAATGTAATCGTCACTTCAGGGATTGATGGCGTAATGAAATTCTGGGATTTGAGAATGCATTTGTCGAATTCTCCAGACGGCCCATCATTTCCGCCGCCACTGCTCAAGGTAGTTCGTGGTGGGCATTGTCATTGGATGACTCGTGCGATCTACAATCCATTCCATGACCAGTTGGTTCTCAGTGGTGGATCAGATGGCATCGCCAATCTGTGGCGAATATCTAGTTGCTCGTCAGCACCGTTGCTGGAATTGAATGACGAGGACGAGGACGATGGCGAAAATAGCACAGATTTAGAGGTTGGGGACAAACAGTTTGAAGTCGCAGGAAGCAAAGAAGAGAAAGAGAACGAGCAGCCCAAGCTACCAAACAATAATTCGTCGAATTCCCATGATATTCGAGTGACACGATTTGAATGCTCAGATGTTACCGCCGATCTCGCGTGGAGCGCTACTGATCCCTGGGTCTATGCAACCTTGTCACATGATGGCACAGTTGTTGTTCACCACGTCCCCAGTAAGGAGAAATACCAAATATTATTATAGTTTTATAACTTCATACTATATGAACGGGTCATTTGGAGATTCCATCTCATGATTCACTCTAATTGTTGAATCATGTCCCTTTTGCCGTAACAGCTATGGGCCCAATCTCTCCCTGATGTGGGACAAAGTACCTCACAGTTGTATTTTCTTGCCCGGTTTTCTCATTCCGAATGACCAACGTTTGAACCAGCACCAACGTATTTCCTTCTTTCTTCAATGTTTTATTGTCATACACCGTGGCCATTCCGTTCATGGTAGGCATCCGACTTACAATATTGACACTCTCACCAGGACAATCGCTCGTCGCCACAACAGTCTTTACCCTATCCCCCGGCAGTATTTCCGTAAACTCCACCCCCAATTTCAGCTCCAACTCCAAATTTGTTACGCGGCTTAATTTCTTAATCTTGAAGTATTCCTCATCAAATTCAATAATATGTATGGTATCGTGATCTGATTCTCCCTTATCATGCGCCTCGATGGCAAATTCCGTGACGCCCATTGTCTGGAGATAGCCGCGCATGGAAGGATTCCGTCGTTTATCGAGGATCCATGTTCCGTTCATACTTCCCAGACCTAACCTCGGCCTCGATGGTGGTAACTCATAATTTGGGTCCTGATGTTCCATTATTTGTACCTAGTATCGTGGTCATGACTCTGACTCATGACGGACTACCTAGAGTACGTACTACCATTCGGAATTGAGAGAGAGAGAGAGCTGAGGAAGTTTGGCGGGAACAACTCCGCCGGCCCGCCGCGTCGGTCGTCAGACACACCCAACACACAAAAACAAAAACCACACGCTCCATCCAAAACCAAAATCCAAAATCTATCATTTTTAACATTTTTGATTTGGCTTCGCAGTCGGTAGTCGCCAACGCCCTTCCTCCGTTCATTTCCTTCTACTGTTGCCACCAAAGATCCGCATTCAAGATGGCTCAATCGATGGCATACAACCAAGCCGCTGGCATTGGCGGCATGTTAAAAAAAGGCCACAAGGCCATGGAAGGCCTCGAGGGCGCCACCCTGCGCAACGTCGAGGCCTGTCACGAAATATCCACCATCACGCGCACCTCCCTCGGGCCCAACGGGATGAACAAGCTCGTGGTGAATCATCTCGGAAAGATCATCGTGACGTCCGACTGTGCAACGATTGTGAAATCATTGGAAATTGAACATCCCGCCGCCAAGATGCTTCAGCTGGCGGCCGAGGCGCAAGATTTTGAATGTGGAGATGGTACGAATTTGGTCGTTAGTTTCGCGGGAGAATTGCTAACGCAAACAGCGGATTTGTTCCGAATGGGATTGCACCCCTCGGATGTAGTACTCGGTTACACTAAAGCTGGAGATAAGATGTTGAAAGAATTTTTACCCCCCCTGGTAGATTTGGTCAAGCCAATGACAAATGGAAGGGACAAGGAAGAACTGCTACGCGTGATTAGGCCAGTGCTTGCGGCAAAATATCTTGGTTCCGAAGATATTTTAGCTCCTCTGGTTGCGGAAGCTTGTTTAGGAACCATGAAGTCCTCTTCTGGACCTGCATCATTCTCGGTCGAGTCAGTGCGTGTTGCCAAAATCCTGGGGGGTGATATATCGCAATCGCTTGTGGTTCAAGGATTCGTTGCTCTGCGTGGCCTTGAAACTACGATTACTTCTGCCGAGGATGCCAAAATTGTAGTCTTCGGATGTGGCATTGAGGCCAGTGCCACTGAAGCCAAGGGCACCGTTCTCATGAAGAACGCTGATGACCTCAAAAACTACAACAAATCAGAGGAGAAGAAGATGGAAGAAATCATCAAGAGTATTGCTGATTCGGGAGTTAAGGTATGCGTTTCCGGGGGAACAGTCTCGGAAATGGCAATGCATTTCATCGAACGGTACGGTATGCTGTGTCTCAAGATTGGATCGAAGTGGGAACTGCGTAGGCTGTGTGTGGCCACAGGGGCGACGGCATTGGTGCGGTTGGGTGCTCCGACACCTGATGAGATGGGTCATTGCGACCACGTTCACCAGAAGGAGGTGGGTGGACGACCCGTGACGATATTTTCACAGTCGGACGGATCCAAAACGAGTAAACTCGCCACTATTGTTTTGCGAGCTTCGACATCATCAGTGTTGGCAGATTTGGAGAGAGCCATTGACGACGGTGTGCATGCTGCTAAAACAGCGTGCAAAGATGGCAAGCTTCTACCTGGTGCTGGGGCCACAGAGATGGAATTAAGTCTAAAAGTTCGGGCCTTTGCGGATACGTGCCCTGGACTGGATCAGTATGCCATTCGAGCCTTCGGGAGGGCACTCGAGGTCGTACCTCGAACTTTAGCCGAGAATGCGGGTTTGGATCAAAGTGCGGTTGTTGCCGCATTGGGGGCCGCTCATGCAAGCGGAAAGCTCAGTGCAGGTGTTGATATTGATGCGATGGGAATTACTGGTGCTTCAGGAGTGTCCGAGTCAACTGGGGTAGTGGATTTGTATCACACCAAGGCTTCAGCGTTCAAACTCGCCATTGATGCGGCGCTGACAGTGCTTAGGGTCGACCAAATCATCATGTCCAAACAGGCAGGTGGCGGTGCAGGAATGATGTGATTAATTGCAGGCTAAGGGGTACCATACTTTCAGAAAGTCATTTCATAAACTATGAACAGGATTGATTGCTACTCTATTGCATGATCGCTGGAGCTAATCTTATTTCAGGTCAAATCAACGAGGTTGGCCTTTCCTGGCCCCGCCTCGTCATCAGATAGGTCAATCTCAATTATTCCGTTCGACCTTAGTTTACCGATAGCGGGGAGTTTCTTGTCTATCTCCTCGTCCAAGGTGATGGGCTCATTTTTCTTTGCCACTTTGCTTCTCTTCGACCGAGTCGCTGCTCGTTCCCGATCACTCAATTGCTCAAGTAGACAGCAAATTTTGCCCACAGTAGGGGCAAGTTTGTGGTCATCCCTTACCCACGTCCATAGCTCCTTTTG
Source organism: Discostella stelligera (assembly GCA_036939735.1). Taxonomy (NCBI): domain Eukaryota; phylum Bacillariophyta; class Thalassiosirophyceae; order Thalassiosirales; family Thalassiosiraceae; genus Discostella; species Discostella stelligera. The sequence continues at coordinate 4,795 of JALLBB010000752.1, forward strand.
AATGATGGAACGCTTTTCCAAAAAGTGTTTTATCATTACTGACTCAAATTCGACATAGGGATTGGTATTGCCCAAAATTGCCGAAAGATGCGATTCGATGGCTGCAGAAACGGCATGCGATCTAATCACCATATTGTAAGCTTTACTGTTGGTATCACCTTGTGGGGTTCCCCTGAGGCTATCATACGCCGGTTCGTTAAACCACGGGTCAGGAACAAGAATGAGGCTCTGGATGGAAATGAGTACCTGAAGCAGCGTCGATTGACCACTAACCCATCCAGGGCCTTGTCCGACAGAAAATAGTTAGTTGTGATACGTAGAGCACCGCACATGATCCTTCGACAACGTATACTACTCACCAGCCCATGTCCCAAGCAAACTCAGGCAAACTTTGCCACAATTGTATAAATTAGGATTGAATCGAATTTTCCCACCACCCGTCGTCAAAAATTGCACATGCGGAGCAACTTGTGGGTATTGCGAGGGAAGACAGATATCAAAAAAGAAACATCCGTTGGCATACGGGGTTTCATCAGGTCCAGTAATCATGACCCTCAGCATGTTGAGTTGACTGTTCATTACTCGGCAGAAGCAACTACTGCCATATTCCACAGGGAGTGCAGTTCTATACGCTGTCAATTCCTTGAATAGAAGTCGCGAGTTCATAGTACCTGCTCCTGCTATAGGTTTTTTCAAAAAGTAATGCTACGATTACAAACATATCAGAATTGCATGAGTAGAAAGAACAAAATTCAAGATCCGGCCGTCGCACTCACGTTCTGGAGGGTTTCAACCGTGTCGAATCGTAGCGGCCCCAACTGGGACTGGTAACGTTCGCCCAAAGTCACCAAACATAACTCCTCGACGGGCTTTTGCGCTTGGCATCTTCGTGAGATCTTCAATGCTGCATCGGCTACCTCACACACTTGGGTTGCCAATGCTAAATCTCCTTGATCTTCCTTCGACCACCCAGACTCGGGCTGAGGACGCTTCAAAATGTCCTTTGCTTGATGACTGAAATCTAGCAGCCAGTATAAGGTACTCTCGGGAGATTCCTTGTCGCCAAATATCGTCCCTGTAGTCTCATTGGACGCAAGCGCGCGACAAACATCCAATGCGTGAGTGTAGACAGCCTTCCGACGGTCCCAATCAGTTGGGACTTGATTGCGAAAGATATCTGTCAATACGGCAGAGAGCTTCTTCCGATCACCGTCATCATCTATTTTGAAAGCTCCCCTATTTTTGGAGGCAGATTTTGTTTTCGAGGCCAGACCTTTCTGAATCTGTTTGAGGAATTGAACGTTGGTTGCATCGTCTTTGGCACTCGCTTGCTCGGCTTTCTTCCGCCCGGCAATGAGTTTCTTTTGGTCTCCTTGTTGCCCACCATACCCCGTGCCTGCTGTTTTGCGTTTATCTCCTAAACCAGACATTATGGAGCCCGATGAGCGGGGCGAGCAAAGGCAAAGGGGTTCGAGGGAAAGGCGAACAATGTTCTGAGTGCGGCGTTTACTGTGCGGATCCGGCCTCCCCGCCCTCTTTGCGGATTCGGCACAACAACGTTCGGCGCGTGGGGGCGAGACAAGAAGGCGATGTTTTGGCGATTTTCTTTCACATTCCACTTCTTTCACGCCAACACTCTAGGTAGATACTCTACCAGGTAGAGAGTATCATCATATCATCATCTCTATTCACGTCGACAACCTGCGACACAACAACATATTATCATGTCTGTTCAGCCAGAACGAAGAAGAGAGTTGCGAACACGAGCCAAGCTTCAGTTCAAGAGAGGTTCAAATGTCAAGACTTACTACGAATAAGGCAACACTTTTAGTCTAACGAACAAAGTAATGCATGGTATGGGCCCGGGTTTTAGAATGAGCGAGCTGGGAGAACATATTAGCAACCGCTTGAACCTCGTCGTCAGTAAAGTAGTCCCTGTACGTCTTTCCGGTCTCAAAGACAGGGGGATCGTGGATGCCCTCGTGGCCTAGGAACTCGAGGAGAAGATCCTTGGTCTGGTTGAAGCTGTGCGTGTAATTTTCGTAGTGGATGATCAACGTAGGTATGTTGAGGTCCCACGTCGTAGTGAATGCAAGATTATGCCACTGAATGTACATGAAGAAATCAGAATGGCAAGGAATCGCTTTCACGTCTTCGAACACTCCGCTGTACTCCTTTGCAGCCCTCTCCTCCTCATAAAACTGATCGCCTAAATCCTTGCAATAAGCTCGAAATCCATCTCTTGATCTTGGGTACGCGGCTATCATATCGGTTTCATTGTGTCTGACAAAATGCTTGTATGTAAGGTGAAATCGCGATACGACGTTGTCAAATGGGTCTCGAATAAGGTGAACGGCGCGTGCGACAAGATCTTTGCTATAGCGGTCGAATATTTCAATCTTTCCACCGTGGACAGTATCATTGACGATGTGATATCCCTCGACGCAGCGGTTTGAAAAGATTCGGAGGTCTTCAATGTATTGCTCCGGAGGACATAAATCGCATCGGCCACCGCAGTGAGTTTTCGTAAGGAGATACCCGCGGTCAGGACGAACATACATCCTGTTCATCGGGTCACTCCAAAAGGGCCCCCCGGGACTATCGTCGAATACGGGAATACTCGTACCGTCTACCCCCAAATTCTCGCGTCCATAGTTGCTTGCAGTATTTTTTCCCGTGACTGTCCTGACGAGGTAGCTTGTGTAGGAGGTACCCGAGTTCTGCGAGGGGTATGAAGCGACAAAGGGACTGAGCAGACTTTGGACATTGATAATGTGCATTTTGTCAGAGTAACTTACCGGGAACGACATTAACCAAGCAACCGATAGAGAAGTATTGACGTTTGGTTTATGCAGTTGCGAATCGACGCGATTCACCGAAATATTGCTCCATTGAGTCGAAAAAGAGATGTTAGCATGTTGATTTCGAAGCAGGTAAACGTCAAGACTACCTGAACTCCTAGTAGATTGAGTGCATGGATCCGTTCGCGAGTCAATCTTGTTCCACGTTCCGCCAAGGATAATCCCAATTACGAGCGATAGGATGATGAGAAATGGCAGCTTCGAATGGATCGCTGTGCCAGATTTAGGCGAATCAAGGAGCATGTATTGATACCGTCCTCTAGGCGACTCTCCATTGACAATGCTTTTGAAGTTGATGTTGCTCATTTGCCGAGCGCTCTTCATGCTGTTGAAGGGACTGAGGAACAACGGTGACAAGCGTTATGATTTTTGTGCCCGGAAGTGGTGAGTTCATTCATTCCCCCATCATGGCTGTCGTCTCCCCCGAATGAACTCCACACGCAAGCATGGGTGCCTCCTTACGTAGGAATACATACAAAGCAACGGTTTTGGGGGGGGATTGCCGCAACCAACACACCGCCCGCCCCGTCGCTCAGGTCCATGTTTTTCACCTTCGGCACACCCCGCCACCACTCACTGCCGCGACGTCATTTCAATTTCAGACCTCAGCATCCTAGAACGCCGACGCGATCAAAGGATGTCGGATACCCACATCTTCGGCACAGTTCTTGTCAATCGAAAGATAAACTCTTGTCCTAGAGGTAAGTTGCTCGGTCTCAATGACAAATGATGGTTAATCTCCTCTTGGGCTAATGCGCGCGATTCGCATTATTTTGCCAAAGAGTGGGAACTTCAGCTTCGCCCGATCAGCCGAAAAATTCGTGTTGTCGAGAATTTATTAGGCGGAGCACACCTCCTGGTGACGGGGACTCCCAGCGTCGCAGTGCGGATTTACAACACCGAAGATACCTGTCGGTTCGAAGAGAAAACTACAAAAGCCAACACAGATTCCCCCGACATCGACATGGAAATCGGAGGGCTTCCTTATTTTCGAGACACATACGAACACTCGATTGTCATTTTTGTTCTCCCGACGGGTCAGCAGCAACGAGATCAACTGAGTCGGCGCGATTCATTCGTCAATGCTGCACAGAGAGCGCTTCTATTGGATAGAAAAGATGACGGAAATAAACACGAAAAAAAGGTGTGATTATTACGTTGAGAAAACATGTATATCATAATCAATTCAACCCTGACAATGCATCGTTTCCTCACCTTAACAGCACATTTCAAGAGTCGCCGTCGTGACCGAAATCTCCCACGTTGTGCGGATAATTGAGTCTGTGGTACAATCACTCCTTCCCGAAAAACGTGAGAAGAGACGACTTTACTTTGCTCAGATCGCCGACCAGAATTTTCTTCCTCGCGAAGATTCACAGCAGATACAGGAAGTGATCGCGAATCATACGACAAAGGCCTTCGTTGCTTGGTCGGATCGATTTGCCATGCCTCCGGGCGACTCTTCTGTTGCCTTGAGTGTGCTCGGATCATTAGCAAATGTCACAACTGCGAATAGATCCATTTTGAAGGACGTTCCTATTCGAAATGTATCGAAAGAGATGATAATGCGCTTCTTTGGAGTTGAGAAGGCCGACATGCAATCATATGAAAATATGGCTAGAGAACGAATCGACGAATCGGAATTCTTAGAACGCCCCGATCAATCGATTCACAACGCAACATATCCACCACCGCACCACATCGTTCAAACTCATCTCAGTCCGGCGATTGCGCAAAACAACCACCCACTTGACAGTAGATACCTTTCCCATCGAACGTACGGAGACGCTGAACATCGGGATAACATTTTTTATCCGCCAGAGTCCCATACGAACAGCATCCAATCATTCCAAATGGATAACAACCACGATATGCACACGAATCAATTGACCCAACAGGGATATGGACGGTACAGCCACCCTGATTGGTCGGCGATGTATTTTTCCAATCAGTTCACGTAATCATAATCGTAGAAGTCATTTGTACCATGCACCCCATAGGATTTGATACATAAAAATTCTGCGAGCATACGATCTACAATTATATCGAACATATATCAATCCATGATCCTAACCAATGTGTAGAACAATCTTTCCCTCTTCTTCTAAAACATAGCTGCCGCTGTAGAGAGCGATTCCTATTATTTTCCTTGTTCCACCACTCTAACTGTCAAGCTGGAATAAAAAAATTCAGTGTGCTCACAGGAGTTAATAAATTACAAACCATACTTTACAAGACAATAGCTAACAACTTTGTGATATTGCAATGGTGAGACAAAGGATCTGAAGTTGGAGGGGATAATTTGATCAAGACTTGTTCTTGAACTGGTGGTTCCATGTTATGTTGCATCATAAATCATAACAACTAAAGACACCAAAATACAACACTTATATTGTGATTATAATCTTGATCTTCATCCAAGTAAACCTGTTTTCACTTGTAGCAAACAAAAACTCTTATCACACTTGGCATGCAAATACAAAATGCTCAATGTTCATTCCATGGAGTTTATGTAGCAGGCATGCAATTGAGTGAGACAGGCATGCCAACTGCATCTACGGTGGATTTACTTGGTTACTCAAATCACATAAAGAGATTTCACCAATGGCATGCCTCTCTCTTTTGTCATTGGTTGAATCACTAAATATAGCAACAGTTATACGACATGGTCAGCAACTATTGATTTGGAGTACGACAATGAAATAGAAAATGGCAATGGTGCACAACTAAGTAATAATGGTAAGTGGGTTGCATTCTCTGCTCTTGCTCTCCTAGCTATGAAGCATGATGATGAAATGGAAAATGGGGATGGTTCACAAGTAATTGATAATGGGTTGTGTGTGACAAGTGACAGAGCATGACAAGGCAATAGAAATGTTGAGTGTTGAATGTAGTTGTGACAGGTTCTTTGATTGAGGTATTTTAGGACCCATGGCATTGTATGTAGACTTGTACCAGGAGACCCTAGTATAAAATTGGGCCAGCTGTTGCTATTTCTCATTCTACCCTCTAGTGGTCACCATCAGGGACTATAAAACTATATCATATAGTTTGCTTTACACATTCCTACACAGAAAATTGGTATGATCCAAAATGAGCTGTATAGCTATATTGTTTAAAAAATGCATAGGTACTAATACTAAATTGAGAGTCTGAAATTATCAAACATGAAAAAATTGAATCAAGAAACCAACATCCCAAAATATCATGGAACTTTTGAACACCTGTGATTAGCTTGAACTTTGACATACAGACTAATTAAGTCCCCACAAACATTGTTTACTTGGGGTGAGGCTTGAAATTTGGACTCCTTCTTGATCAATTCAACATGTGCTCAATTTATTTTAATTTCTGTTTTAAAAATGTATGTAATTTCAGGTAGAATATCAAGGCATCAACCCAAACTTGAAAATACCTTATCTCTGTTAATATTCAGAATATTAACAAGATCTTTAGTTGGATTGACACGTCTCATTATTTGTGATAGACCATATATCAGGTGTTTGGTCTGAAAGTTTGAGGGGGAAATATTGCAAGAGGCGCAATATGGTAATAAATGAGCTATATATTGAACTATAGCTATGTATGACAGTCAATATAGTTCCTGAGGGTGACCACTAGGCAAAAAGTGCCAAAACCAGACCAGGCATTTCTGTCCAGTCCAACACCATTACTTGCTACTGTACTAGATCCTATGTGATGGATGAGGAAGTGTTGGCGGGAGTTGCCAGTTCCCCACTGTCACTATTGTTGACTGGTGTTGAGCACAAGAGAGAGCCTTGCTGCAATAGAGAGAGAAAGAGAGAGAAAGAGAGAGAAACTGGATATTATTGGATACCATTATTTGCTCATTGGTGTAAGTATGTTCTTGATGCAACGTCCATGAACTGATAGACAATTTTTATTGGCTGATGGGCAGTGTCTCTCATTAGAAAATTTGTATCTCTCTCTCGCTATCTCTTTATCTCTTTCTCTTTCTTTCTCTGCACGTTCTCTTCGTCATATGTGTGGAAGCAAAATGGAAGCTTTCTTGGCTGAATTTGTACTTGTTTGGAGTTATGAGCTTGAATGAAAAAAGTACCATATGTGCATTGTGTTTTTTTTCATGCACGCACAAGTGTGCGTGCGAAAAAAAGTACCATACAAAGCTTAGTTGGCAATGTTGGCGACATGTCGCCGACATGTCGCCGACACATGACATCGTCGGCAAATCTTGGCAACAGGGGCTGTCTTTGCCGACAGCTTGCCAACATGGTAGTTAGAATGCCATCAGTCGAGTCTGATTGACCATGTTGGCGCGCCATTATCTATCGGAATGATGAAAACGACAACCGACCACGATTTTGTACGACGACGACGACGACGACGATGACGACGATGATAATGATGAAAAGAAAAACGATGCGGCGACGGAATAGTAATAGTAATATTAATACTAATAATAAAACTGCTAATACTTGTACTAGTACTATTAACTACTACTACTACTACTACTACTACTACTACTACTACTACTACTACTACTACT
>JALLBB010000753.1:0-12101 GCA_036939735.1 Discostella stelligera
TCAGTAATCACCGAATTACAACTACTTTCTAGAGTCACTGTTCAATAGTGATTATACTGAACTTTATCTACGAAACGAAACGAAGACGGTTTCATCAGCAACTTCATTCTTAACAAGTTAGCAGAATGACGATTACAGAGCAAGACACGCGGAAATTGGTAGCAGAATGCGCGGTGACGAAGATTCAAGGTCAACCAACGACAACCGACATCGATCTTTTGGACGACGAACTAACGGCAATTGCATCATCTTTTCCTTCCGAATTGGGGGGAGGCTTACATGGTCACGCAGGGTTGGTCAAAAACGCCGCCGATTATGCAATCTTCGCACCGGGCACACCTTTCAACGTTCCAGCTAATCCAGGACATTACCCACAAGGTCCCATTCCAGCAGTACAGCGAGCTCAAAGGGAAGCAGAACACAAGGCACTAATCGTGCAGTTTCAAACTTGCATCGGAGTCAGCAAGGGATTGAAAGATCTCATTCTTCAAGCGGTCGAGGAAGATTTCTTGTTAGAATTGCGTGATCCGGTTATCGCGTACTTGAACGTAACACCATTGCAAATGCTCACTCACCTTCGTGACCGCTGGGGGTCAATGGATTTTGTCGACATCACCGCGTTGTTGGCTGAATGCGATTCCCCCTGGAACGCGGCAGAAGTCCCGACCAAATATTTCAACCGTGTGGACAAGGCGCGGAGGCAATTGGCACGTGCGAATGTCCAAGTGGATGAACGAGCAATGATGGCAAAAGCCCTCAAGAGCTTCAAGGATGCTGGCGATTTCGATCCGGCCATTCGTGAGTGGGAATCCAGACCTGTAGCCACGCAAACGTACACCAATCTAAAAGTTGTCATGTGTGCGGAGTTCTCCAAGCTGAATCGACAAGATGCAACCACAGCACGGGCAACGGGACATGCGTCAGCGAACAACATTGTAGAGGAAATGGCGCAAGCGACGGAAGAACTCATTGCAGAACTTACCGAACGACATTCAAAGCAAGTTGAGGCTTTAATAAAGGCAAACAGTGAAGCGATGGAGAAACTTACAAAGGCAATTCTCACCAACAAGCCCGCTGCAGCAGTTCCTGTCACCGGGAACTCATCTGGCACATCGTCGGCAAAGGCAGCAAAATGGGCCGAGAAAAAGAAAAATGCAACCCTTTGTCCTCATTGCAATCGTATTCATCCAAATCGCACTCACGAGCAGTGCTGGGAATTACCGGCAAATGCAGCGAAGCGACCGGCAAATTGGACGTCGGTGAAAAGCACCTGAGGGTGCGAGGGGCTTTCAGTAATGTCAGAGTTGCGGCAAATAGTGAGTAAAGTAAAACCACTTTGTACTTACTCAAATGTCACAAATTACTGGGCCCCGCTCCAAAGCGATGATGACGAAGATGACAACACCCCACAACCAGCCGTCAACAACATCAATGACGCTGATGTGCAACGTAACCTTCAATCCACAATACTAGCGTGGATTCACCAGCGTATGGGAACAAATAAAACTTTCCAACGGATAGCGTCAACCATGATCTTGGATTCGGGTGCAACCTCAAGCTTTGTTCGACCAGAGGAAAATCTGCCAATCACCGGACAATCCAGCAAGATTGTAAATTTACCCGATGGATCCTCAATACAAGCAACCCACACCACCATGCTACCATTTGAAGCTCTTTCAAATGATGCACGAAAAGCAGTCGTGCTACCTGGGCTACGACCTAATTCGTTGGTTAGCGTTGGAAAATTTTCAGATGCAGACTACACCACGGTATTTCACCCACGTGACGAAGGCGTCACAGTGCACAAGAAGAACTCCTTCCGACTGCAGGTATTCAGTAAGCCAGTCCTCCAAGGGTGGCGGGATGCGAATGGCCTGTGGCGGTTATCACGCGACACCAAGAGCAAGAATGTGCAGGAAGGGCCATTATTTCGAAAGAAAAAGGAAGTAGCAGCAAACGTATATAGCTTACCGTCGCTACCTCAAACCATTCGGTACCTGCACGCAGCTGCGGGCTTTCCTCCTAAAGATACGTGGATCAAGGCAATTAATAATGGACACTATGTCACATGGCCGGGGATCACCGCAGAAGTTGTTAACAAACATTTTCCGGAGTCGATTGAGACTCAAAAAGGACACATGAAAAAACAACGGCAGAATGTCAGATCCACGAGGAAAAAGGTAATTACCGAAGAGATCACCGAAGAAGAGGAACTCACCCGCTCAACTTCAAAGCACAACATTCTAGTAAAGATAATCAATGCCGAGGAAACGGTATACACTGATCAAACGGGAAGATTCCCGGTTCAATCCAGCAAAGGCAACACGTCACTCATGGTGTACTTTGATGTCGATGCAAATTACATCGACGCCGAACCGATCCGGAGCCACCACGACAATCAAATGATCCCAGCATATCAACGACTGTGGAAGCGAACAAATCGTGGGCGAATGTCAAAACCAAAGTTGCACATTTTAGATAACGAAGCATCTGAGGCATTTAAGGCAGCAATCAAGGAGAATTGTGACTTACAGCTTGTGCCACCCGATACTCACCGCAGAAACTTAGCAGAGAGAGCCATCCAAACCTTCAAGAGCCATTTTATTGCAACTCTTGCTGGTGTTGACCCAACCTTCCCAATGAACCTTTGGGATCGGCTCGTACCTCAAGCAGTCATGACGCTAAACCTCCTACGCCAATCCAAAAAGAACCCATCCATATCTGCATACCAACACGTCAACGGAAACTTTGACTACAACAAAACGCCACTGGGGCCTTTGGGATGTGCAGTTGAGATGCACGAAAGTACAAATAGGCGCAAGACATGGGATCCACACTCACTCAGTGGCTGGTACATTGGAACAGCAACTGAACATTATCGTTGCCATAGAATTTTCTGTAAAAAGACGCGCAGTGAAAGGATCTCCAACACTGTCTTCTTCCGACATCAGTACATCACCCAGCCAACAATCACGCCCAAAGACCAAATCATCAAGGCAGTGGGCGACCTCTCATCCACTCTCCGTCAACGAAGCAACCTACAAGGAAAGGAAGAGATGACAATATTGCAGAAAATGAACCATATTCTCAACAACAAACCAGCAGACGTGATAGAGAAGGGCATAAAAAAGAAGACAGTTACCTTCCGAGACCCCATCCCAGAACGAGGTTGCGGGAATTTTCCATTTTGACCGATTTTTTGCACTTTTTGACCGATTCTTTCGTTTCAATCTTTTTGATTTTTGGTGCGTTACCGTAGTAGGTTCAGTTACCGTTGTTACAGGTTGTTACTGTTGTGATGTTATTGGCGGGAAGATTTATTTATCACTTACGAAGAGTACCATACGCTGAGTGATGACCCACCACTCAACTCCAGACTCGAAAAAACTTTCACCATGACGAAAAATGCCGAATTTGCGTACTAATAACGACACACTTACTACTATTATCCGTATCACTACTATTCATGCATTCTAATAGAGGTATATCGAATTATAGGATAATGTAAAAATTAATGCTGATAATCACTATTTACTATGACTATTACTCATGCTAAGTTGGTAGTAGATACTACAAATCACTATGCTACTGCAAACAATAATGACAATACTACTAATTAATATCATCATATTCTACACTATATAATGGTTCCCCATTTGCCACCGCGAGCTGAATTATTACACCGAGCGCGCTAACAACATCACCATGATCATCAATGTCGTGGCGGTACACCTGTTTCAAAATGCCCCAAAATTTGAAGCGTGCATTTATTTTTGGGAGCGGCACCGAAATACAGTCACTTTCATAAAATGCGTATTGACGTATCGGCTTTCCAAATTGGAGTTTCGAATCACCTTCACTTTTTTAATAGTGTTTTCATATTACCTTCACTTATTTTTGTTAATTGCATATTTGCCTTCACTTAAAAAAAATAAACCTACTTTACCTTCACGTTGTAAAATTTAATCTTTATTGCATTCATTTACTATAGTATAATTTCATAAGTACCATCACTTATACATTGTTATTCTTGTGGCGCACCAACTTTTCAGGGGACCGTGAATTTCACTAAAAAACACCCCTGCACATTCACTTATATTGAAGTTTGTTGTCGCTCCGGCAATCAAAGGAACACAAAATGATTACATTTCGTCCAATTATGCATCACAGCACCCTACGTTTTAAGCTGCTTTTAGTATGGCATTCTAGCACCCCCTCTTTTTGATATCCGTGAGCACCCTCCTTTGTTCATTCATCGCTTCACTTCACACTCACCACTCCTGATCTATCATCATCATTGCCTAACATCAATCACCGAAAATTAACTCCTCTACGGGATACGGAGGAAATATGGCACGGAAACGGGCTTCTGGTGTTGAATCTCCCTCACCAAAGCGTCTTTCGACACGTTCACGTGGCAAGACGAGAAACACCAACATAGCACCAACTCGTCGGTCTGCTCGTCAGAGATCTGCACCCGACGACTATTCTAATGACGATGACAAGATTCCCCCAGCGGTTTCTGAGGAAAATCCGCTACCGACTATCACCCATCAAGAATCTACTGTTGGGACAGAATTTGATGGTGGGGAAAAATTACCATCACGTAATTTTTCTGACGATTTCTCCCTTCACTCCTTGAAGGGTAACAAAGGACAACTACGTCTTCTAAATGATACCACTCAGCTACCAAAGATTAACGAAGAATCGGGTACCCAATCGGAAGAGGAAGACTCTGCCAAATTCGAAGAAAATTTCACCCCAGATGACAATTTATCTGATGGTGAGAAGAAATTACCAGCACGCGGTGATGAGGATTCTACCAACAATGGGTCAGTTCATTCGTTACAGGGAGGAGAAGTGGGTAGGGACGAAACAGTAGGGAGTGATGATTTCTTTTCTTCCCAGGAATTCTTATCAGTTGTTGATTCGTTTGCAAACGAAGGCGGCGATAATGGCCTGGGAAAGAAGAAGAATGACGACATTGAAGAAGACAACGATCCACCTCCTCCCAAACCCAAGATTGACGACCTAAATGAACAAGATGCAAAGGAGGCGTTACATCAATGGAAACTAAAGCGTAAGGCATGGAGTGACCGACGACGTGCGCGTCGCCTTTCGAAGAAATCCAAACTTGGGGATACAATCACATACAGTGGTGATTCTACACCGACGATTCGGACTATGGTGAAAGTTGAGGCGAGACGTCTGCAGGTTAAGGACTCATTCCAGTGCAAGGATACTGTCCAAATTAGAATTGCAGAGGAAGCGAACTTGAAAGGTCTTACTGTGACCACACTACGGAACGACAACAAGACGCTCGTTGTAATGGGAAAACATTTTTACGTCAAAGTGAACAATACCAGCAAGCGTGGATGGCTTGTGAGTCAAAGAGTTATTGATGATGGTGACGGTCCAATTCCCCAGAATGAGATTACTCGTAAATGGACTGAAGCCAACACTCATCTTCTCACTCCAGTGAAAGGGGATCCTATGTATGTGGAAGATCAAAATGATATTGAAATGAATGAAGAGGATGATGATGATGATGACGACAGTGATTCTGATAGTGAAAATGGTGACGGCAAGTCATCGAAGCTGAAGAGCCGCACTCCATTCAAGGCAGAATGGATTGTAAACATCATTCAACCAGTGATTGCGATGACACCAAAGGTAGCAAATAGTATGCTGAAGATGGCTCTACAGGGATATCTACAAGATTATGCAATGACGAGGTCACTGTTGCATAATGCTCGTTCCCTGGCTAAGTTGCAATTGTTTGGTAATCCTGCCGAAAACGCGAAGTACATATTTGCTCTTCGTGATGAAATGGAAAAGCTAGGTCACCCAGTGGAGGTTTTGTTCATTAATCGTGACCAAGCCATTAAACGATTGATGATTGCGGTCCTAACAGAGCATGTGAGTATTATGGTGATTTTATGATCTCATTGTGCAATGATTCTAACTTGAATAGTTTGTAAAATCTGAACAGGTGCAACGCATGCGTGCTGAGGGAAAGGAACACAATCTCGGTACTAGAGAAGGATCGACCAAGTTTTGCCAAAATTGGCAGGATAAGAATGCTAATTTTATCTCAACCCACTTTGGGCTGCCGGAGCAACGACGTCAGTTCATTGACGGTATTCTCTTCGCAACATCAATGTCCAAAATAACAACGTCATCAATTCAGTATGTGATACAGGCTGATGCTGCCCATATGAATTTTGGGAAATATACATTGTATTCCGCCTATGGTACCACTGCAGATGCCGGTTGCTCGCCCATTGCATTTGGAATGATGTTCGGTAACGAGGACGCTGCCGGATGGTCTCGATTCTGGCAGTTCGCCAAATCAAGTCATCCATGGCTCGATGATAACGAGAAACTAACAATCATCACAGATCAAGATAAGGGTTCCGCCAGTGCGATTGCAAGTGTTCTCCCCAGGGCAGGGAACTTCCACTGTTCATTTCATCGACGCATGAATATTATCAAGAACTGCAAAAATAAATCGAAGAGTGAATACAAGGCCCTCCAAGTTTACGACTCATTGCTTTCTGCAAAGAACATCACAGTTTTTAATGAAAGGAAGGAACTGTTGTATTCAAACATGGACCCAGATGATAAACTGTATTTAATGAGAGTTCCTGACGACATGCAATATCCGGCACCAAGATGTGCAACGGACTGTGGAGTGTACATGCTTGGTCGTACCAGCAGTGCAAGTGTTGAATCAATGAATGCAGCAAACAAGTCGGTAAGAGATCGGACTGGTGTCGACTTAGTGAATGCAACAATATTGTTGCTACAATTGGAGAAAAATCGATTTGATTCACAAAAGGCTAAAGTTTGGACTCATAGTGGTGTGCTGACTCCAAAGGGCCGAGAACTTTCTAGCAATTGTGCAATGTCAGTGACAAACCATCGAGATTATTCTATCACCACGATAGAACACGAGCGTTACAATGAGTACAAGGTATGTCGTTGAAAACAGTACATTGGTCTGTATTGAAACTATCTTTGACTAAAGTACTGTTCAATATATTTCTTTAACAAGGTGAGGGGAAATCATGAAAAATCCCGTCTGGAAACTGTAAAGGTACTGAAGGAGCCTCTTTATGGATGCCGCGGCTGCACATGCACTTGTGGAGTTCATCAAGTTGATGGAATACTATGTCGTCACGCGGTGGCAATTGCGAAGTCGGGTCGCAGAGAAGGAATGAATCTTGTCAATGGAATGCCACATTGGTGGACAACAGACTGTTGGAAGGATCAGTTCCCTAGAGAGCTCACAAGTCGTGGATGTATGAGTCTTCATCTCATGAAGGAGTGCTATGAAGAAAACAATACTGTCTTCTTTGTTCCAGACTTTGCGGCACCTAGGAAAAAAGGACGTCCTAAGAACATTCATCGACACAAAAGTGCATTGGAGATTGCGTTGAAGAAAAGCAAAGGTGAGAGTATTGAGGTACCGAAACCAATGTTAACTGAATCGGAATTGCTACGGATTGGGCAAGAACGGAATGATGATGAAAATGAACATGCTGATTGCAGCTAGTAAGTGTGTGTTGGGTACCTGTTTTGGAATATCTGCTCCGATAGGCTACTACTATGAGCCCAGATAATGAAATAATAAAATGAATGTCGACGATCAATATAATGTAATTGAAACATTCCATGGGTGAAATAATGGTGGCTGTTGAACCGCCAGTTGGCCGTTCCAGCTGACTCAGAACATATCTGAAAATGGTAATAAATATTCGATGCCGAATATTTAAATCGGACTAGGTTTTTTGGCGACCGCTAGAAATGTAGTCATAAATTCAGTAATCACCGAATTACAACTACAATCTAGAGTCACTGTTCAATAGTGGCACATAGAGCAGTGAATATGAGAGTGAATGTTATTTAATTGAAATAGAGACAAAGTGAAGGTAGTACAGAGATTTCTATATTTGAGTGAAGGGAGTGTTAATTATTGGCATGTAATGTGAGTGTATATCAATACAAGACTATCCATTGTTGGCAAATGAATGGCAATGCATGTAATGATTTTGTAAGTGAAGGTAAATATGCAAATACAGCAGCTAATGTGAATGCACTACAAAGATTTTAATTTCATGTGAAGGCAATTCAATATAATTATTTGTTAATGAAGGTAGTTCGGAGCATTTGAAAAACGAGTGAAGGTGATTGAAGAATACATGAAAAGACACGTGTCTTAGTGAAGGTAATTGAGTGCAAAAAATGACTACGTGTAGGTAATAGAAAACACTTCCTAAAATGGGTGAGATGGTATTGTAATGCACATAAAAAAAGGGGGGTGCTACAAAACACCAGTTTCGAAATGCGATACGTCAATACGCTTTTTGCGAAGTGAAGGTATTTCGAGGTTTTTTCCTTTATTTTTTCATGGCGCGCAGATACTTGATGTGTCATCTTCCGATGCTCTTTCCGTAGAGTCTTACTATTAGGGCATTTCACAAATTGAGGAGCTTCACCAACATAGCCCTTGTCTGCCACTACGCGCTCGTACGGATCAAGCTGGTGCGCAAGGCAGTCTCGAAAGATGGTGATATCATTGTACTTACCGGCAGGATAGGGGCCTCGAATCCATATGAGATTGCCTTCCAAAATGTCAAGGCCGACCTCGTATCTTAGCGCCGACTTCCCTTTGTACTTGAAGGATGCAAAAGGGTTGCCTTTCGACACTGGTCCCTTTTGAGTGATGCGGAAGTCAGTGCCGTCAATACTCATTAGGCAGTCATTCCAACTGCCATTGTTCTTCCTGCTTTTGAAATCAATCTAGTAATCAACAAGATAATGTAGTGAGAATTTGAAAGAGAGCAGGACAGATACAATGCCATTGAAACACTCACCACCTCCGATTTGAGTTTGGCGATTGCCCGTATAAACTTCCACACCCATTTACGCAGAGTTTTTGGATCAATTGCACCCCTTGACCCACCCAAGACAGCGCATGTTGGTCCCTCATTTGCGTAGACCTTCATGAAATACAATGCCCAAAGAAGATGTTTGATTTTTCCTTTCGGAGGAAGGAGGTGTCGCGTAGCCAGAAGGTCCCAAAGATTCATCATAACAGCTGCACTAGTGCCAAAAAAAGTCCGAAAACGCCGTGTCTCCATGATTTCGGTTCCAACACGCCGCCCCCACCTATTCTGAATTTCACATACTTCGTACATTAATTCATCATAGAGGAGGCGTGAAACTGTTCCCCTGGCGCTGTCGGAATTGCTGCTGCTGCTGCTGTTGTTGTCTTCATCGTCTGATCCGCTGCTGTTGTTGCTGATGTCAGAGTCGCTGCTGCCGCTGCCGCTACTGCTGTCATTATCACTTTCTGTATCATAATTAATGCTGTCGTCGTCACTGTCAGACATGACGCTGTTGTAATAATTATTGTCAGACACGATCTGTTGATGTTGGGGGGGTACTACTGGTCGAGACTCGCTATTATTAGTTATTTCGGAAACGTCAAACGACGCTTCAGACGACGCTTCAGATGACGTTTCAGCTTCAGACGACGTTTCAGACGACGTTTCAGATGACGTTTCAGCTTCGAACGACGCTTCAAACGACGCTTCAGACGACGTTTCAGCTTCAAACGACGCTTCAGACGACGCTTCAGACGACGTCTCCCTAAACGTAACTTGGTTACGTTTAGCACTTAAACGTAACCAAGTTACGTTTAGCACTTAAACGTCATCAAATGACGTTTATTGAAACTCTGGTACAAAATCTACGAATTCCTCTGGTCGAGGTTACAATTAAGTGCTAAATGTAACTTGGTTACGTTTAAGTGCTAAACGTAACCAAGTTACGTTTAGCACTTAAACGTAACTTGGTTACGTTTACCGGTGAGACGTCGTTTGAAACGTCGTCTGAAGCGTCGTTTGAAGCGTCGTTTGAAGCTGAAACGTCATCTGAAACGTCGTCTGAAGCGTCGTCTGAAGCGTCATTTTTTGACCCTACGTACTTTCTCTCTAGATAGACCCCACTCTGTCATTGGTCTACCACACAACACAACTACTAGTACCATAGCCCACCATGGCAAGGAAGAGTGCCACTGCTGCTAACGACAACAACCATCACAGCGAGGAAGAGGACAACGACGACGAGACTAGTACCATCGAGTCTTCAAAGAAGAGGAAGACAGAGATAGTAAAACGTTGGGGGAGCCCTGAGAATAGACGTTTTGGGGAGTTGGTAGACGACGGAATAATCAATATCTACCAGAAGCCTACTTGCCCGGTCATTGATAAGATCCGAAAGAAGTATTTTGGAGGGCGTAGCAAAAGATCCTTCCGAGAACGATATCGTGGTCTTGTTGCAGTGTATCGTCTTGAGGAGAATTTAGCTGGAGGAAGACAACGCCTGGCAGGTAAGGATTGCGAACTAGTACCCTCTTGCCAAGAAATGACCTGAAAGACTCACCCGATACTTTCTCTGTCGCGCATCGGGAGAAAGAAGGTTCTGACCCAGAGGATTACGAGGACGACTACGACGACGACGAACTTGAAGGGGAAGAGGACAACATCATGCCACCAAAGAAGCTCGGGCCCATCCCCAACACATTCAAGACTCCTCTTGTTCCACTGGCTGCAGGCAAGAAGAAAGCGGCTGCCGCTGAAGCCCCTTTTAGTCCTTTCTCGGCATTGCTCCTTTCCACCTTCCGACAGGTGAGCTATTCTCGAGATGGGTCTACTTGGCTTGAAGTATCTGCTTTCACGAGTGGATATGTTGCTGAGAATGATTACAGCTTTGAGCTTTCCCGCGACGGAAAGACTTTGGCATTCAGTCAAATCATTCCGGAAACCTTCTTCCGCAAAGCTCCTCTGGATCACGGCTTTTGGCCAAGGATGCCCGCAGGAAACTGAAGAACGACAGTCGCACCGTCCAATATGCGACGCTCGTCAAACACCTTCATACCTCCCTCGATTACGAAGGCGCTTCTCATTTTGCCGAGCCCCAAGTCATCGCATTGGAAAAGCAATGCGAGAGTGTCATTGAGTCCAAGGCCTACGCGTCACCCACCAAGCATGTCATCAATGGCTCTCAGCAGTACATGATGACGTTTTGGTGCAAGTTGAAGGTGGCAGAAAAGGAACAGCAGAAGAGGAACCGAGGAAATGGTATTGTTGTTGCTGGTCAGCCCTTCCAAGATTCGGATGGCGATGATGATGACGAGGATGACTCCTCTTCTAGTGACGATAGTGTGAGAGGTCATGGTGGTGGTGGGGGGAAGAAGGGTGGTGGTGTCGGTCGTGGGAAGAACCCTCCAGCAAAGAAAGGAAAGTCGCGGAGCAACACCAAGGTAGCAAGCAAGAGCTGCTACCACAAAAACATCAAGTGTGAGTCAACCAAACCAGATCCTGGCGCTGGTGGTATTGGTGTTATTGATCTACTATCGCAGGCGACTCTATAGAAAGAGAGGACAGGGGGCTATTCGATAGTATTTGATGCACACAACAACAACATGACATGCTGTAGTCAACGGTAGTAATAGAGGCCACCCCAGTGGCTATTTACTCTAATAATACCATTATCCTACACGCAGTATAAACCGTATGATAATTGTTCAATTATTTTACAATTATATTAAGAATTAGCTTGATTATTCCGATTCGCGGTACTGCCACGCGAGACATCGGGAATTGTCATGGTGGCCGAACTGCCGAACAGATAAGCCGGGAGGGCTAATGGAATCGCCAAAAACAAAAAATTCCCGCAACCTTAACCAAGGGTGGGAAAAAGTGTTGATAAGCGTGGTAACCAACTACGCTATCGTGATAGCGTAGTCGGTTACCACGCTTATCAACAAAAGCACGGTCCCGGGTTTGAGCCCCGTACCAGCCACTTGCTATCGCTGTCTACTCGCCAATGTCACGCTGACGCACGACGTAAGCCATGCCACAGACGCACGGCTTGCGCTCACGCTATGTAGCAGACTCAGGGTTGACAAAACCTGTACGATACACTGTACGCGGGGGAGTATCCAAACCGGGACTGTACTTTTGTTGATAAGCGCGGTAACCGACTACGCTATCACGACGTCGTGATAGCGTAGTCGGTTACCACGCTTA
>JALLBB010000754.1:0-12084 GCA_036939735.1 Discostella stelligera
GCCAGGCACCCCAGCACTGTAAGCATAGTACAGTGCTCCATGGGCCTACGTCACGTTCATGTTTGCCCCAGGAAAGGTTTTCCAAATTACCAAGGACCACAATACGCAACTTGGCTTGATCAGGCTGGCTGCGTTCATTGGTCTTGACAACCAGGACGCACATAGATGGGATGGCTTGTGGGGCACCTTGTTGGCGGAGGCGACGGTACTCTTCAAGGGAAATCACCGTAAAGGTATCAACGTCAATCAGGGAGGTTGTTTCTTCGGAATACGATGCAAGCCAAATATTGCAATCTGGATGTGAAGGGTCTAATGCACATTGTAAAGATGGAGGACAAGGGCGGGTGCACCCTTTGGCAGAGACGTGACAGGTGGATCCAACTGATGTGCTAAGGACAACCGGCATAGTGCACAGAATGTTCCAGGATGATGGGGTCATTGGTGATTGGCGGACAGATGAAGCCAATGGACCAAGAAGGAAGGTGGGATCTGAAGGTGGGGGAACTATACCAGCCAGCACGATCCAAGAGGGTATGAGGCAATTTTCCATGCACAGGATCGGCCATTCGGATGCAAAGGATGGCAGGTCCACCCCTCATTCTTCTTTCTTGGAACTGATGCGATGGCGGACAGAGAAGCAAAACTGCCCATTGTGCAAGTGTAGGAGATAGCCTTTGTGAAAGATACCGTCCTTGGCAAGGATGACTTTAAAGTTGGCCGCCAGGAAGCTGGGAAGGGTAGATGAAGGAGGTGCAGCATCAGATGAGGATGCTGGCGGAGGCGACAGAGGACGGAGCTTGGAGAGGTGTCCTGGTATAACCGAGCCGTCGTCGAGTAGGACAACGTATGATTCCGACTCATTTGCCCCTGTTTTGGACTTGAGAGGAACAGATGAAGTTGTACCTTCTGCTGGTGTGTCGGCATTGGATGTCGGCACACTAAAATTAATAACATTGGAGAGAAATAATATTTTCAAGTAATTTTTTCATTTTATGATCGCGTTGCAAGTTATCTATAAGGTGGTAAATTTTTATAATACAATTCAAACAGGAAGAGCTTTATTATTGCGTTTTTTCGAGGTACTACAGCGCATCGACGGAAATAAAAATCATGGCGAAGCGAAATAGTTGGCGGGAAGGGGTATGCATCTTGGGGTATGCAAAATTTTCATGTCCGGAGATTGACCTTGATCGCGGACAAGAAGCGTGGCGGGAACGCGTTTGAGTACCCTGATGAGTACCCAAACGGGGGGGTATGTATGTTTTTTTTCTGCCTCCAGAAAGGGCCTAACAGTGTACAAGGCCAGCACTCTCTACAGTACTATGCAGGTGAACACAGCTCTACTACTTATCTTAACTGCAATCTAGGTAGAGGTAGAGGTATTACATCTCTCTGAACAGAACAAACACCCTCTCCGGATTTTGACACCGACTTGATATCAAATTCGACACCTCCAATGCTGTCATACCGCGACAATCCACCTCATCTACTGACAGCAACAAGTCTCCAACCTTTGCCTTCCCTGTTAGTATGCTTTTGTTCTTAATTTGGACAATCATTGGCATAGTGTCTGTATTGGGGCTACTCGAAACGACAAGTCCTAGTTTGCCAGACGGAGCCACCACAGTGATTCTGTTCGGCGTCTCAATCTCCGAGCTGTCATCCGATCTTGCAAACTTCCCTACTTCGTTAATCGGCAATGCTGCATCATTTTCGCCCTCAACCTCTTGAGTATTGGAAACCTTCTTTGATCCAATATTTCTCGCTCTCTTCCGATAGATAAAAATTGCCAATAATAGTAGAATGCACACAACGGCGATAATCATTGCATAGAAGTAAATATTCTTCAGTCCGAATAGGATAGCACGTCCGTCTGATGTCTCCGACTCTGCCGTTACAGCTGCAGATTGATTCGAAGCAATCGCTGAATCCGTTGTTGGAGGTGGTGCATTCACTTTGTCCGTAATCAATTTTCCATCCACTTCCATCGCCATACTATCAAAACTGATATCGTTCTGATTCCAATACGGTTGATTCTTCAACGCGTCAATATACTCAGTCTGCTGTTCCACAGATCGAAATCCAGAGGCTAAGATTTCATTGGCATTCCAATTTTCCTTACTCGAATTGAAGGAAAGCGTGGAAGTGAATTCCAATCGAAGTGAAGCAGGAGAAGGTACAGTTTCAGAGACAAGCCCTCTTCGACGCAAATAGAATTGCTTTAATGGTGAAGGAACGCTCCTCATCCTCCTCGCCAATGCTCTACTTCGATCTCTTGCGGATACATCATCATCGCCATCCAATATTTTGTACTGGTCAAGGGATAATATCGCCGCAACATCGCTTGAGATTGCGCCATGATTGCCAATATCAGAGCCAACAAATTGTACGGTTGCATCATGAATCCAATCCTGTGTTACTTGGATCCATGCCTCCTGTGCATTTGGATCCAACTCTCCATTGCCGTCGAGCATTTGGTGCGAGACACTTTCAAGTATCATCGTCGATTGAACGTGATATGTTTGTTTGGGTTGTGAAGAATAGGGTGGTGACGACGACGACGACGACGACGACGACGAGGAGCTGTTTTGATGTGCTTGATCCGTCGTCGAATGTTGCGGTGATGATATCGACGGGGTAGCAGTAGGACGAGGACTACTTTTCGATGATGATGATGATGATGTGTCAGAAATCTGATGTGTTGACGAGGAGTACATCCGGGTACTAGGAGCATTCGTCGGCGTAGCTGCAACAACGGCAGAAGGAGCGTCAGCACCACTCAATAATGCTGCATCGTCTGTGTCTTCTTCCCTCACTGCTACCTGAGCCACAACGGGCGAATTCGTGGGAGCATCACTCAAAGCAATACTACCGGTGGCAGCAGCAACTGCATCGTCCCCCAGCACCTCCACAGCCTGTGCCACCACCACTGGTAAGATCCAACGATCTCGCATATCCTTCGTCACCACACCCAGATGCGAATTGATGTATTCCTGGAACAACATTGGATAATTGTCAATATCATAATCATCATAATATCGACTATCATAATATCCCATGGTAAACTCCACCGTGAGGACGTGCACTTGCTGACTTTCCTCCGTACCCAAGAAGGAAACGAGGGATTGCGATGTCACCCGACACGATGGTAAAATGTACGGAATGGAAACATTGTATCCAAAGTTATCCGTGTAGCTTGACATGAGAAGCTCGTATCGCGTCAATTCTTCATTGTTGAATTCGGATTGGTTGAGGATCTGCAATGTTTGGGTGAAGGATTGTTGGATGACGAGGAGTTCACGGTTGGTAGTACTGGTGCTTGTGCTCCTGCTGCTACCACTACTGCTATTGCTATTGCTCTTGCTACTACCGCTGCTTGGCGATGATGACGATAGCGACGATGATGATTGAAGAACAAGCGGCTCATTTGTGGTCAATGATTGGTCTCGAAGAAGTGCTCGTTTTAGTGTTGGGTTGGCTTTCGACGACGACGACAAGGCAGACAACGCTGAATCCGAAGAAACAGGATTGCTCTTCATGATATTCTTAGCGCTGACAATGCAGCCTAACATGATGATGAAGTGGATGGATGATGATGATTTGATGAAGCGCATCTCAGATTGACTCGAAGAAAAGAAGAAGAAGTAGTGGTAGTTATTCAAAGTCGACAACGGTGTGGGGGATAGTTCTCGAATTCAGATCGCACTGGTGCTAAAATAATGGACTCTTCCTGCTCTCTATTCTTCTTCTGCTTCTCAACTTTTGGTAGTCTGCGACTGTAATAACAGTAGACCTGGTAAATAATTATTACAATCTGGCAAAATTTCAGTCCGGAACCGGCAACTGACATAAGGGTTGATGTAACCGAATAAGATGACAAAGTGCTGTGGTCATCATTGAATTGCAGTGTTTGCTTCTGTGGAGAGAGAGATGAGATGAGATGGGGGCAATACTCGCACTCTCTCGCACTTTCGGTGCGATGTGTATCATGGGCTCTTGTGAAAAGCAACAGTTGCGTTTTGACAACAGCAAAAATCCGGCCTTGGCGTGAAAGATTTTTCCGTTCAAGCCTGGGGGCGGCGTTTGACGGACCCTAGTTACTCTTTTCCTTGACAGAGGGAGTAATTTCCTCGTTCATTATTTTTTCTTTTTCCCAAACGACAGGGAAGAAAAAAATGAAAGAAAGTTCTCTTCTCCCGCACACATTATAGAAAAAAAACCAACGTCCGAATGAAGGTACGTAGTTGATATGACGGAATTCGTAGACGAGCCAGCATGCCAAGTTACCGGTTACTGTCCGCCGAAAACGGCGAGCGTTGTGAATTTGAATTTAGGAGAGAGAATCCCTCCCCCCTCTTCCCCCCCTTTTTTGTTTGCAGTCATTGAGTAGTGAATAGAGAGGCAACAATAAAGTTCGTAGTATCAATATCAATAGAGCAACAACGGTTTCAGTAAGTGTTGATATTATTATTAATTAAATATCATCATCTCGATCGGAGACGAACTGCCAAAAAGAAAGTGTGCTACTGGCTTGCCTGCTCATCATCATCGACCACCCGGCCGAGTAAATTTCATTTTCATCCTACGATGACGACGACGACGATCCAGTGAAGTGACGATGACGAGCAGCAACCACTCGGCAGCCGCCGCCGCCGCCGCCGCTCCTGGTCTCGACAGCGAAAGTGCGACGCCGCGGGAGGAAGAGGCGGCAGAGGTCTTAGATGCTGCGAGTGATCGCAATGCCAATCAACAACAGCAGCCTGTCGCCTGTCAACCAAAAGTCGATGGAGAAGATGCCGCCGCTGCCGCTGCTGTCCCACTGGCGGCCGCGGCGGCGAAGAAGAAGGAGGAGGCTGGCACTACTGTAGCTTTGGAAGACCAAGCCACCGCTAGTGTTGTGGCCGCCTCGGTTACCAGCCCAACAAGCAGACGCAGCAAGCTATTCACCATGGCGCAAACTCCAAGACACTGCAACACGAACAGGGCACGGGGAGGCAACAACAACAACAAAAACAACAAGCAAGCCAGTGATCAACATCATCGAGATGATAATGATGATGACGATGACCAAGCTGACGACGCGATGAAGGAAAGCGAAGGAGACGACAAGACATCCACTCTGATTTCAAAAATGAAAATGGTCAGACGAGAGGAATCGTCTCCACCAACCTCGTTGAGAGCAGCTGCTTCTGCAGGGGGAGGAGCAGCAACAGCGATTCATCATCAACGCCATCCATCCAACAACTTGGAAGCGTCATTGTCGCTTTCCCTCTCCTCTTCCTCGTTTTCACCCACATTTTACAACACTAGCAACGACAATGACGAGTCTTGTCGTCGTCATCACATTCGTCCATTGCAGGCGGCGGAGGCGGCGGCAGTGCTCCACGATCCGCGAAGATCAGATCCAAGAACAACGCTTCTTTCTCACGAGCTTCCTCTGCAGCAACCATCGAAGCATACACAACATACTCATCATTACAATCATCATCACCTGCCTGCGCGGTACCATCCTACATCAGCGGCACTTTATCCAGATGATCCAAACCACCCCCCTCCTCCGTCAGCTTTGACTCGCCTTCATCCTCATCATCCAAAGAATACCAATCATCACAGTGGAGATTCACACTTCTTTCGTCGTGGGGCTGGTGCTGGACGCCAGCATCATCATTATCCTTTTCATCCACATCGTCGCGCAGAGCATCCTCATGCTAGCACTACGACTCATGCGCCATCGTCTTCCAGATACTACGATCAATATCCTCCTCCTCTTCTTCCACCACCACCACCAGCCTCCTCCACCTCGTCTTCCTACTACCACGAGCCAATGACCTCGTCAACGTCATTGGCACCATCCTCAAGGATGCATCATCATCATCATCCACCTCCTCCTCCTCCTGGATATTATTATAATGATCATCCACGTTACTACGATCCCTTACCTCACCATCCTCCACGTGACTACTACGACTACTACGGTGCTACTAACGACACGGATGCACATCCTCCTCATCCTGCTTTGCAACTGCACCAACAAGTTCATCATCGTACCCATAATCATAATCATAATCCTAACCATTATTATCCAGCATCATCGATGGGCGACGAGGATGCATTTCGAGAGTGTGGCGGTAATAATAATCGTCGTGGAGGAGGAGGAGGACAACACCAACAACACTTGTCGTCAGATACCAACAGCAAGTCGAGGCAACTCCAACAACAACAACAGCAGCGACACCGTGGATTATCCACCCTGTCCGAGGATGGAAGCAAGGAGAATACTAATAGCGGTGGCGATGATGGAAATGCCAGCCTCCATGCCGTGTCTTCTAGCTTCTCCAATGGGACGAAAGAAATTAATAACACGATGTCGACCACGACGACTAGTAGTGCCAACAATAGTAGTTGCACAATCCTGTCATTGGTAGCTGCTACTACTACTACTGCCAAGCACAGTCCTGGAGTGGGCGGGGTGAGCTCCACCTCGGAGGGCACCAATGAGGAGTTCACTATCCTACAGCAAGAGTCGACATTGTCAACTTCGTCATCGCTGTCATTATTACCAAAGTCTACCAATGATGGACAAGAAGATGGAACGGAACATCCTTTGAACCAAGAAGAAACTAACGACGTGGAATCGCCATCCAATTTCTCATGGCGTGTCCTTCAACAAATAGCCAGCGTCGATAAGGAAGAGATGCTGCGTCTACAAACTAGCAAGAGTGAATTGACGGTTGCCACGGCCACCTCGGCCGGTACTGCAGAGGAGGAGGGAACCAACGACGGCAAAGAAGAAGAACATATCAAGAAGAAGAATTCATCGTCTCGGAGCGCTGGTTTGGTCACGGCCAGTACCACCGCCACTCCCAAGAACAGGAAGGAGATGCCATCGATCTCAAGCTCCGCGATGGTTTCGGCGACGGCTACAACTACCCGCTCCCTGGGAACAGGTACGCTGGTATCCAACGAAAGAGAGATTGACAAATATGAAGGAGTTGGCAACAAGAACAACAAGATCACCAAGCAGGATTCTCCCGGTGAGCTGCAACCCGCGACATCGAATATATCGCGCACATCCAGCCTGAGTGATTCCCCCGCCGCCGACGATGGTGATGATAATAACGTTCGAAAGGAGGGTGATGGTGATGACCGCGATGATGAAAATTGTCGCGAGGACGGTGCACCATCGAACTTGTACCCTCCTCGGAGTGGAAATACAATGCACCCTCCTCCTTTATATCATTATCCCCACCATCAATATCATCACGTACCGCCGCACCACCAGCACCATCCCCCCTACCATCCGTACATGCCCCGGACAGCGACGATGATGTCAGAATCTCGCTCCCTCCATCCTCCGGCGAACTTGCATCCGTTGCGACTTTCCGAGCTGGAAATGTTTGGTGGTGGTGGTGGTGGTGGTCTACAGCGAGGAGCTGCCGCCACCACTGGCGACGATGAGTATTCACCGTCGGCTTCGACAATATCCACCAAGGCAAGTCTCGTTTTGGCGAAAGCCTCACACCACCAACATCCAGCAGGAACAAGCATTGGAGTCAAGGAAGAAGGTCAGGGAGGAGTAACGCAACAGTTTGTCAATAATAAATATCCTCCTACTCCAAACATGGTGAGTCGCAACAAGGAGGTCGAATCACCTTTTGGTGGAACTAACAATCCTCTCAATATTGAGTTTTTTACGCTTATCACCTTTGTCTCTTTCGTCTGATACATGTTGCGTACGAACGATTCCTGAAGAAGCCAAAGCATCCTGTTCATGTTAAGAAATCGCGTGAGGGAGGCCTTAATAGCGCCGATATCGACGGTAACAATCATTGTTTCGAGGCTTCCTCTTCAGACCAACACGTCGTAGCGAAGCGGGCAAAGCATTGCGATGCCTCCTCGGAAACGAACAGTAATACCGGAAATGGTCCTCCTCCCTCACCACCACCTCCGAAGGAAGACTCTCCAACGGTTGCGCTCGATGGATGTGTCATGGCCGACTCGCTCGGTGATGATGAATCGCCCACCGCCGCAAGCGCCGCCGCTGGCTCGCAACACTCGCAACAAAGCCTCGAATTGGGGGCCATGCCATCGTGGGAGACAGCAGGTAAGCCATTGGCGGGTTGGAGCATCTGCAGTGGTATGGAAAGTCTCAAGGAGGCCGTTATGGGCAGTGCATTCAGCTTCTCGGGAACAATTGAGGATGATAGCGCCATGAACAATGATGACCCGAGTCCCAAGAGTATATTAAGCAAATTGGGCGAGAAGCGTAGGATTGCTCCTGGAACACATGTTCAGTTCTCGCGAGACCAATCTGGACGTGACAACAGATTGGAGAATACAGCCTCCTCAACACCTGCAGGAGGGGTAGGGAGCGGCTCAAGGAAGCGAAGTCATGGATTGGTTGGATGGTCGCAGGAGCCCCTTCCTCACTCACCACGTCAACTGTACGACGATTATTATTATGGTGAAGGCCCTCCGCCCCGACACGCTGCCCATCCGTATGATCAATATGGGGATTATTATACGCCCCACCACCCCCCACCTCCATCGTATCGTTATCCTCGAGAGCATGCATTCTATCCAGAGGACGATCCATACTATGATCACTACTACAATCCTCATCCGCCGCCACCACCTCCATATGGATACCCGCCTCATCCGCGACAAGTTGCTGGAAGACACCCCCATCGTCCTGACTATCCGCCTTATCCAACTAACTCCATGCCCCCGCATCATTCACCAGCCGTGATGGGAGGTAGGAACAATAGCCTTATGGACCACACCCCGCCATCGACCATCCACCATCCCTCCCTCATTCACTCTCAATTTTCCCACAACCGAGCTCTTACGACCGTTGTTGGTAATGGCGTTTCATACGGTGCTTGGACGCAGGAAGATGATGCTGCCCTGATGGAACTAATGAAAAAAGTCAAAAGTCCAGAGAACTGGGATCCGATTGCCAAGAAGCTCGACCGCGGTAAGTCGCCTCGAGAAATTCAAGAGCGATGGACTCGTTTCTTAAAGCCGGGCAGTCGCAAGGGGCAATGGACAGAAGAGGAGGATGCCATTGTCATTGAAGCTGTTGGAAATTCGGTCGAAGATCCGTTTACGCGTTGGAGCGACTTGGCGCAACGATTGCCGGGGCGGGTTGGAAAGCAAGTCAGGGATAGATGGGTCAATCATTTGAATCCGGCGATTAGCCATCTGCCGTTCGGTAGAGAAGATGTAAGTGAGATGATTATTTGGAAGATCATTACTTTGATGATTCCCCCTTTTTTGGAAACAACATGTCCGCTAACAATATTTTGTTCCCGAACATACGCTATCATGAAAACTAGGATCTCTTGTTATGGGAAGGACACAACGACGTTGGTAAGCGATGGGTTGAAATAAGTTGTAAGTATTTCAAGGCCACACGGTCCGAGAACCACATCAAGAATCGGTGGTATTCCGCATCGTTCAAGAAGTTTATTGCGAAGGAGTTCGGCCCAGACGCATATCGTCTGGCAAATGAAATTGGTGGCACGAGCAACGGTAGGAATATGGCTTCCATGGCGGACAGTCATCATCAGCCTCCGTTGAAAGAAGGAGCCCCAATTGTTAGTGGATATAATGTATCAGCTCACAACGCTATGTCGAGTTAACGTTCATTGTATGCGCGATGTCAAACAACTATTTGGATTGTACTAAATACATATTCATTGAGGAGATAAATGGGTCGTAAAGAGCAAGTTAAGTTATGACTGTGTTGGAATGAAGAGAACATCCAGTGCTTAAATAGCGGTGAAATTTCCATATTAATTACACACAAACTGGATTCGATCTATACTACCCATTTTAAGTATCGATGGGGATTTGGTCGTTGATGATCTCCGATTACACGGAGGAGACCCGAAGTTGTATCAAGGGTACTAAAAGGATATTTTCGTATGGAGTTTTCCGTACCTACACCAGGATTTCTCGCTTTCATTTATTCAGTGAGTGTTACTGTTGAAGGTTGAATATAATGCAGACGATGAAAACGCACGGATAATGTGTCTTCTGCGGATGTTGTCTAATAAATAATCGATGGAATGATGACCAAAAAATAACCCGCACAGCTGTCCACGAATCATGGCGACACTGACTGCTTACGTGGAGGTTGCTGTTTGGCTTTAGATCAGCGTGATGGCTCACCAACAACGATTTAATTCCACCAGCGGGCAGAGAGCTCCTTTCACGAGAAGCAAACGTTGTTTCAACTGTCCTAAGAACTACCTTCACGTCATTCCGTCTATCGACGGTTCCTTCAGCGTTTCCAACGATAATGATCAAGAAGTGTTATCCCCCGCGCGGGTAATTAGTTCATTGTTGCGTATTGTAATGTTGTCCCCCGTGATCCATGGAACCTTGTCTTTCGATATAATCTCTGGACCGCACCAGTGCAACAGATCCTTCATATCAGGGCAGGTAAGCTCGTAGGGAGCCCGCCGCGAGAATGGATTCCGCTCTTTTCGCTTGTTCTGCAAAATATCCGAATGACAACCATAGGGATCTGACTGAAATGGCACAAGGGAATTTTTTCGTTCTCCCTCCGATGCCAGTTGCGGGTCGAACCCAGTGGAGGTGGGAGGATCTATTCCCACGTAATGAAAGTGATCAATTGGCCATAGTAGTGCAGCAGCATGGAGAGTTTCAAATCGTTGACGCTTGAAAGAGAAGGAAACGAGGGATATTCGTTGTGGATAGGATCCTGTAACTTCATGAAATCTGCAGATGGAGAATAAAAGATTTTCGAAGCTGTCAGTGGCGTATTCTTCCGCAATGGTCCGAGCTCGAACAGTACTCGTTGTCTGTTGTTGCTGTTGGTGTTGTCGAGCATTCCCGCGACGACTACTCTCCTCTCCATCGACAGTCTCATTCACGTGCTGCTGTTGTCCAGAAGCAGTTCCAATGTCACCATCACTACTGCCATCAAGAGAAATCACATCACGACCATCCCACAACTCCAAGGCGTCCGCGACACGAAAGTAACTTCCTCCCTCTGCTTCCGGCCCGGCTTGAGGCCTCGTTTGTCCCCCGCTAAAGACGAGCAAGCTCCGTTCATCCATCAAGGCGATTCGAATCCCCGCTTGAATGTGCGACACAATGGCCCGAGGCAGTCCTCGATTGCGTTGATAATCGTACATGTACCATACCGAGTCATCGCGGGCGGCATTCTCGAGATCTGTCGAAATCAGGACCGAATGTCCCGCGACAATGATGAGATGAGTGGCTTTGGCGGCGATGGATTTTTCATTCTATTTTGGGGAAAAGAAGTGATGGGAATTTTGAATTTTGTGAGCACACAACGGGTAAGTAAATATTATTATGATAGTACCAGTGCAACACTTTTGGTGGATTGGGGATTTTCATGTAATACATCATAGTATAGCTGAACACACACTCACGAATGGCTGGGAGTCCGAGTGCACCAAAATTAGAGGAGAGCGGTTGTTGTTATTGTGATTATTACTATTTCTGTCCCCCCCTCCGCGAAGATGATGATGATTTTGGTGCTCGTCATCTCGGCCGTTATTATCATGGTACGCAGATATTGTTATGGATGATGACGATGATGATATCCTGGTGATGACGAGAAGTATCATACTCAAAATAATTGTCCCAATGATGAGGATGCGGAATTTCGCGGCGGCAGGGTGTGGATGATGACGTCGCATGGTGGTGATTCGCCGCCGCCCGTGTCGCACTGATGATGATGATGATGATTGGCAATCACCTCGAGCAAACGCGGGAGGCATAATTACAATATCTACTCATCTACGAACAATGACCAACGACATGGCGGCGTTCCTGGTTCCTACCTGGCATGGGCACCGAGCTTGGCTGTGAGCGCGAGTCTACTTTTTACGGAATTGGGAATTGGCTAATTTCCAATTTTTCGGTCCATTCTCACCGAATTGGTTCATTCCCATTTTAAAAGGCCCTCTCGCGATGCGGTCCTCAGGCCCTTCCTTATGGTGCGAAAGGCGAAAGGACGAGGATGACAGAGATGATCTGTCGTCCTCGTCTCTCGCGATCTGAAAAATGCCGTCCTTATCGTTC
>JALLBB010000755.1:0-12077 GCA_036939735.1 Discostella stelligera
GTCATCGTCATCGTCATCGTCATCGTCATCGTCATCATCATCGTCATCGTCATCGATGCTCACTTTTGTTGCGGGTCATGAATATTTTCTCAGTTCCATTCAGAATTTTGGTTCTATTCAATTATACGAGTGATCCTAGCCCGCCATCATGCATGTATGCATGGAAACTATTGGGATGACCTCGAGTACCACAAGAATAAGATTCATTCTTCCAGTGACACTCTTTGCAGGAGCTGATCAAAATCAATAAATGGTTCATAGTGCTCTACGGCTTTCATCACCCTGTTCTTGTCATCAATGTTCAATTTCGGGGTGTAGTCATGAATCATTTGCATAGCCTCATGAGTGCTATACCCAACGACCATTACCGGCGCTCCGTCCAGCCCTTCAAACATCTCCCGAACCTCATCGGCCATTTCATACTTGTCTCGTCGCCCACATATGAGTAATGCCGCTTCAAATGGCCTCTCTCCCATCCGTCGATTTCTCTGAAATTCTGCCATGAAACCAAGAATAATATCATCTCTGGTCACATGGCATATGTACAATGTCCGAGGATGCTTGGACCGAATGTTTTCTAAAAATCGAGTTAAGCTCGTGGTGATCAAATTGATGTCTTTCACACTGTAGTGACGATAGCGATGTATACTCCCGCACATCAATTCCGTGCGAAACAGTCGTTCGAGATCGGCAAGCGCGGGGCAACCCAAAAATGGACGATCGGGAATGCAGCCGAGGAGTGGAATGTTCCATGTGTCTTGCAGGGCTTTCGCCATGTAATATTTTGTTTGTTCGTACTTGTCTGGCCGGACTTTGTTTATGACAACACCCGCGATGGGAACATGGAACTTCTCACAGAGGACGCGGTTGAGTTCTGCGAAGTTGGATGGAACGAGGTTTCTACAAGCATGAGGACATTTAATTATTTTTGATACCGACGCTACAAGTCATCACGTAAAATGTAATGCATTTCAGGATTTCGGACTCACCAAGTTCGTCAAAAGCCGAGCCTATATCCTCATCGAAAATTATCAAAGAGTGTTTTAGAGGATGAATCGAAGAATAATTCATCCCTTTGCGTAAGGTGTTGACTAATTGCTCGTACCTAATCCGCCATTCGCAATGAGTACCATACTAGCCCCCAACAAACTAGCGACTTTCGCATTATTGACATTAACGATGCTTCCAACCGCACAGTGTCCCGTTCCCTCGATGAGAACGGCATCACTTGCGCGTGAGACTTCGTCGAATGCAGTTTTAATTTGTTGTAGCTGCTCATCGTACGATATGTGACCGTCGATGCTGCCCATCAGAACAGATGCAAAACCGGAAGCACGCGTTAGTAAGCACGCGACATTGCAATTTTCAACGATAAAAGTGGTACTAAAACTCACAATTTTTTGGTGTACCCTCGGGGAATAATGACGGGGCTCATGTGCCTATAGTCGATATGATCTAAGTGGAACTGTTCTTTTAACAGGCAAATATCTTTATCGACTCGAATCTCTTCCCCCAGGACCGGGGAGAAGACGGTAACGTGCTGTTGGCCTACGGGTTTGATGAATCCCACCTTCTCAAATCTCTTCTGCAAGCCGCTCATGAGGGCGAGGGAGGTGGTGGTTTTGCCGACGTGCTGTTTGGTCGCCGCAACGAAGATGGGGCGCGGTCGTTTCGTCGAAAGCGCGCGGAAGAGTAGCCTCGCGGTCGCTGTCGGGCGCAAGGTGCCGGTTAGTGGAACCATTGGAATGATTGTTCGATCGGGTCGAGGGATCTTCAGTTGATGTGATGGTGATTGTTCATGGGGATGTGGCTAGGTAGGTACGTAGGTAGATGCTTCCATCCCGGTGAAGGAAGAAGAGTTTCGCGAGTGCGGACGCTATTATTACACTACTACGACCTACTACTCTACCTACTACTACCTAGACCTACGTACACAAGAGAACTACCTACATCAACAATCACAGGACGGCAACAGCAAAAATCATACAATAATGCCGACGATGGCGACGACGACGAGACACTGCGCGGGCCCTCACCCCGAAGATCAATCAAACGACCACAGCGGATGACTAGCATGATGTTGATGCTGCGCCCCACACCCATCGCATTGATAGGGTTGCTACACGTTTCGAAATCATTCATTATGGCGTCATGTTATCCAGTGGCCCCGTCCTCGGTTCGCCGCAAAAAAATAATGTGTCGCCAACTACTTGCGCTTGCGGCGTCCAACGATTACTTTGCACTGTCACCGCACCATTCCTATCGGAATTACCGAGATGAAAACCAACGCTTGGCATTCGTCTTGTCGTCGGCATCTGCATCCATCAAACATTCATTTGGGGAGGGAAGAATGTCGCGGTTATCCGCGGTGCGACAAAACACTCCTTCGCTGACCTCTCGGCAAAGTTGTTCATTGACAACCTCATTATCTTCCAAAGATGCCTCAAAGAAAGTGACAAATACTACTCAGGAATATCTATCACAACAACTGCACCCTGGTTTATCAGTCCACAACACTCTACGCTTGTCACTACACATTCTAGAGGAACGCTCCGTGCCCGAACCAGAGGAAAGTGTGTTGCATTTGCTATCTCATTGCTTGGATCTGAGCTGGGATACTGGATATCGTCTATTGCGAAAAGTGTTGACATTGACACCTCCTCCACCATCGATACTAAATCACTCAGTGCTGAGTTTGGCGAACCAACCACTGACCTCGGAACAATGCGCTCATTACAAATCGCTCCTCGAACGGCGCTTACAGTTCGAACCATTGCAATATATTGTAGGTCAATGGGATTTTCATCACTTGAGCGGATTAAAAATCAAGAGACCAATGTTATGCCCCAGACCGGAAACGGAAGAGCTAGTAGAGCTAGTTCTGGAGGACATTCGGAAGCTCATTGATACCTCAGACCCGATGGAGGATAGGAAGATTCGTGTTCTCGACGTTGGTTGTGGGACTGGAGCCATTGGAATTGCCATTGCACATACATATCCGAGGCATGTTCAGGTCTTGGCGATGGATGTTTCGCCTGAGGCAGTGGAGTTGTCCAATGAAAATGCGCGCAACTTGTTATCTGATTGCGTACACGATGGAGACGAATCAAATAATGATGGAGTCGGCGTGTTATATCAGGCAATTTTGTGTTCGGCAATAGATTTCACAAATACGAAAACTGAAAAGTATGAAATGAATTTTGATATTGTTGTATCAAATCCACCATATATACCAACCAAAGATATGCAAGATCTAACTGCGGATGTCGTGGAATTTGAAAGTCGGTGCGCTTTGTGCGGAGGGGACGATGGAATGGATGTCATTCGAGATATAATCTATCGATTGCCAGAGTGGTTGTCATCTCCATCTGGGAGCAATTCAACGAGGGAACAGTCGCGGTACTGCTGGATGGAAGTTGATGATTCTCATCCTGCGGTATTGGCGACACTACTTGCTCCTAGGTCAAAAGAATCAATGGCATGCGGTATTGAGCATTGCATGAGCTGCAAAGATTTTTGTGGACGAGATCGATTTGTCAAACTCAAGTGCATACAATAATAACAATGGCATAATATTTTTTGTCGAGCTTTTTGCCAGAGCATGATTCAAACCGCTTTTGGCTAATTATCAGCTTTAGCTACGAGGGAATAGTTGATCAAGTTGCGATGCGTTAGCTACTACCATTCATTGTCGTTGTGTCATGCCTTGGAAGTTGTCTACTGCCACTTCGGGCAGTGTTCCCGCCAAAGCCATGGCCCTTCACTTTCACTTGCCAAAAAAATGAAGAAAATTGCCAGAGCACAAAGACGCACAGAGACAGAGAGCAACCCTAACCCAAACCCCAGAGAGACAACATCCGCATCAGCATGTCCCTCCTACTCGAGACAACGTTTGGCGACCTCGTCCTCGATCTCGATGTGGATGGCTCCCCAGCGTTGTGCAAAAATATATTGAAGTTGGCAAAAGCGCGATATTATACGAATACGCTGATTTACAACATTGTTCCGGGGAAGTATTGCCAAATGGGTGGTGAGTGAGGCTACTGTTGCTGTTTTTTCTGTCGTTATTGCGTAACATCGAAATTTTGCATTGTTTAGCGTTCAATTGAATCGTCATCGGCAACTCATCAACCGCGTATGCTTCAACCTGTTTCTACTAATTGCGTGACATCAGATCCCAGTGGCGATGGAACGGGGGGTTGCTCCATCTACGGTCTCATCGACTCGTATCAGACGACATCGACGGGCGGCAACAACAACAAACTATCTAGACCGATGCCACCCGATGTCACAAAAAGTCAACGACGGTTCCTCCAAAGTCATGGGCGTACCTTAAATCACGATGAGTTAAGTAAAAGGGAGTAGTCATTGCCATGGAGATGGCCAATGTTCCGCACACAATTGGATCGCAATTTCTGCTCACATTGAGCGACACCAATGGCTTACGGGACTTGATTTCATCCTCTTCCGAACTGGTTGATGGGAGGGATAATGATGGCACTGTGAAGCAACTTAATATTAGATACCTCTCGCTGGGAATGGTAGTGGAAGATCCTGAAAATATTTTATCCAAGTTGAATCGAGCTTACTGCGATGACGAAGGCAGACCGTATGCTGATATTCGTATTCAACGAGCGTTGGTCATACACGATCCGTTCGAGGATCCTATGGGGATGGAGGATCTTCTACGGTGGAGGGGAATCACACGGGAGGGAGAGGACTTTGGAGAACGCGATGATGATCTCAACGAGGGGTTTCCCCTTGCACCACAATCGCCAAGCTATGATCGGCCATTGGAGGAAATCGTCCCTACACGGATCCAGGCAGATGATACCACATTGTTCGCAACCGCAGGATGGGACGACAAAAATGAATCGAATGAGTTCGAGGAGGACGAGGAAGAGGAGGATGACACGGCTCGCCAAAAAAGATTAGAGTTGCAAGAGAGACAAGAGGAGGAGTGGAAAAAACGCCAGGAAACTAGTAAAGCAGTCCTACTAGAGATGTTGGGGGATCGTCCCACTGCCGATATACAAGCACCAGAAAACGTATTATTCGTGTGCAAGCTCAATCCATTCACGAATGATGAAGATTTGGAGCTCATCTTCTCGCGATTCGACTCTAGGGCCAAGGCAGAGATTATCCGTGATCCAGATACTGGAGCTAGTCTTCAATACGCTTTCGTCGAATTTTCCTCCAACGAAGCATGTAACGAGGCGTATTTGAAGATGAATAATGCCCTGGTAGATGATCGAAGGATTAGGGTTGATTTTTCGCAGTCAGTTGCGAAAGTGTGGGATCGATATCATAGGCAATACAGGATGGGAGATCGAAGGGGAGTAGATAGGGGGTTTGTTGATGGAGGTCGAAGCAATAGCGGACGAGGGAGAAGACAAGAAAGTGGAACGGAACATGTAGGTGGGCGAGGGCGAGGATCAGGTCGTTGGAATATTCCTCGAAGCAACATCAACTATCATTCGCGAGATCCTTTCGAATGCAGCGCCAACGAACGGCAGCAACAGCAACAACCGCCACCACCAGCCAATTACGGCGGGAAAAGAACTGATTCTAAATTTGATAGCTTTGGGAGAGTAATCGATACCAATGAGGTACATTATAGTCAAAAATATGAAAAGCACAATGACAGCGGGAGAAAAAACCACCGTTCTCGGGAAGAGTGTTCGCGCAGTCGCAGCCCGAATCGAGATCTTGTTGAAGACGCAAGTATACGGAGAAGTGAAAATGTTAGCCGACACAGCGAGCGCAAGAGTAGATCTCGGAGTAGAGATTCATCGGTTTCGAGCCGCAGGAGGAAAAAACACCGCAAACACCGGCGAAGGGATCGAAGTCGCAGCCATGAGCGTGAAAGGAAGAAAAAGAAGTATCATCGCCGACGTCATCGTGTATATTCCTCATCTGACGATGATGAGAGGCGTGGCAGTAAGCACCATCAGTCGCACCGCAGAGAGAGATGTGGATCTAGATAAAAAAGCTCTGACTTCAACTTTAAGTCACTTAACCCGGAGACTATCTACCAGCGAATCGATACACACCCATCCTCATTATTATTGGACCCTTCTATTTCAACATACACTCGAAGTACCCTGCCACCGCAATTTCCCCCCATTGAAGGTCTCGCAGCAACCTCAAATAAACCAGGTTTCCCCCCGACAGCCACCAAGACATTGCTAAATTGTTCGCTCTCGGGAATGTAAAGAAAAATTGAGCCCTTCTTATGAAAATCGTTCTTCAATAACACCTTTACGTAGTGATCACTCCAGTCGAATGAATCTACCTCAAACCCACAGCTGAAATGTAAATCGCTTCCGATGTATTGGGGACGCCGAGGATCTGCGGCCTTGATGTGAAAGATTTCAGTTTCGTGCGGCCTGAGCATTTTGATAAGCGGATCATTTTCGACCAAAGTCTTGCGACCGACACAC
Source organism: Discostella stelligera (assembly GCA_036939735.1). Classification (NCBI taxonomy): domain Eukaryota; phylum Bacillariophyta; class Thalassiosirophyceae; order Thalassiosirales; family Thalassiosiraceae; genus Discostella; species Discostella stelligera. Next base: position 6,444 of record JALLBB010000755.1, read on the forward strand.
ATATTAGAATTTCTTCAGGCATGTCGTACAAGCCCAAAACGATATAAATCTTACCTCATGGGGAATCCAAACATACTCGGAAGACCAAAAGGCAAAAACATGAAATCCATGTTCTGTCATTTCTCCAAGAGGTGAATTATCAGAGTCTAGTGATCGAGGAGTTCGTGGTGCGCCCATTGCCACAAAATCATCAATACTGTGAGCCACAAGTGCAGAGAAAGATACACTGAGTCTCGCTGCGTGGTCGAGCCAATTGCTTAATGAGATAACAGTCCAAGATCCAAGCCCGGATGCAACAGAAAAGCAGCTACGCTCACGACTATACGGATCGATATTCATTCCCAGCGAGTATCCCACTTCGCATTCCAACCTCGACGCTTGTTCTTTGAGCATTTTTCCAGAATTTTCCATAGCTGGTGAATCATTCTCTACGGATGCGCTGTTTTGTGTAGAATTTTCCGCGCACCAAAGTCGGAGAATCGATGGCATTCCATCGTTCAGTGTGCTGTGTAAATCCAACGGAACAGCCGTCACTCCCGTGAGTGGAAAAATCCTTTTCGCGATGCTCAATCTCGCCGCGCTCACTTTCTCCATGTCATCAGACAGAAGAAACATGCCTCCAGTCATTGCAACAATAGATGCTGCACTAATGACTTCATCGTCTGTGAGTTTAGTTGATTCTCCAAGTAGTATGCAGTCGGGATCATTATGCCACCAACGATGGCCGAAAGGACTCCTTGACATGGTATTCCGAAGCATTCCTCTTAATGCTGGTAATGTCCCATTATCCCAATGTGGAAAAGGAAACACCGGAACAAAAGTTGGCCCGGTATCACACGAAACTCGCATTCCATCCACAAAGCCAACAGCCGACCCAATCGGGCAGCCACATCCGATTATGAATGTATCTTCTCCAGCAGCTTCACGAATGGTCCGCAATCCTAAATACATCGCCTCCGCTCGGCTCATTGTCGGGTCGTACTTCCCATTCCCTTCAAGACATGATGCATACAAGAAGTCAAGTTTTAGAACTTCGAAACCCCATTCATATACAGCACGTCGAATGGTATCATGAACATGTTTTCTGACGGCAGGATTGGTGGCATCAAGCCCATAGAAGAATTTGCCGCAGTTAGCTGAGTTGGCATACCGACCCCTATCATTGCGAATAATCCACTATTTGACGAAAGGTTCAAATAACGTGAGTGGTGCGAATTACGGTACCTTGATCAATAGAGGGGCACGACAACTTACGTCTGGATGATCCTTCGCCAGCTGCGAAAATTTATCACACGCGAATGGTGCAAGCCACACACCTGGTTTCATGCCTTTAGATCGGATCGTGTCAGCAAGAACTCTCATTCCACCATCTTTGACAAACTTTCCCGGCTTGAGTGATGTCCAGTCTCCCCATCCTGTCATGTAGCCATCATCTATGAGGCAAACATTGAACCCGATAGATTTCTTCGAGCTTTCCAATACGTGTACATTCTTATGAAGAGAATCGTGATCGATGTCGCTGTAATAATGATACCATGAACACCATCCATATGTGAGACCCTTATCCATCGGACGAGCATCGTTATGTTCTCCAGTGGCATGCACATAATAGACCATGGCTTCTTCATCGTAAGCGGAAGCGTCGACTATTTGACAGTATGCCCAATCACTTGAGACACTTCGTTTCACAACCACACCTTCGTGGCAGGCGTACAAGTTAAACCGCCGAAGAGTCTTGTCCAACAACACTACCCCAAACTGTTGTCTCTGTGCTAAAAATCCGATGATTAGGGCAGGACCACCTTCTTCGTCGAGAATAATTCGCTCGTCATCGTATTGTGGCGAGGCAACGCCGTTCGAGCTAACACAGGCGAACATGTCTGACTTGTAGAAGGCCGTTGATTCATTCAAGTCCTCCTCTTCAGATTCTCGTTTTTTCATATTCTCGCTCCAATGATCATCGTCGACGTTGTTTCCATGAACAGGATCTCCCGACAAAACCATCCCACCGCGATTGAATGCTGCACTGAGAATATTGGGCATGGCACTTTTAGGCTGTGCCTTTCCTTGAACAACACTTCCTGAGAATGACCAGCTTTGATATCCGTGAATGTAAACATTGGTAGGAGTATCATAATCATATGGTGCCGACGGGGAACAAGGCTGACGGTGTAAATGCAAAGTACCATCAGCCAGGAGAATGGAATCCACGGCTACTTCAGGGTTGGGAGGATGGTCCACCTTCCATAACAGTGGTGGGCATTTATGCAAAACATTTGTCTCATCATTTCCTTGACATGGAATGGCGAATGTGAGAACTGGTCCACAGTGCTCTAGCATGCCTCTTCCCCACTTCGAGATCGGTACGTTGTCCCACCTCTCCAATTCGGGCAAAGCAAACTCGCTATTTGCGCCAGTGTGATAATTGTCGACACAACTATCACACCCATTGTTGTACGACGATCCGAACTTAGGACGAAGCTGGATCCGTAATGCGTGGCACTGTCCAATACCCTTTATCCATACACCACTGTCTGGGGCGTCAGCGTTGCCTTTACCATTACTCGTTGCCGAATTCGATTCCTCGGGTGAAAACAACTGAGACGCAGTAATGGACTCGATAGAAATAACATCATCTACTGTGTATGATACTTTCACCCGATGAATATTTCTTGGAGCGCCCGCTATCTTCCTCTTTATTTTACCCCATTTACTTTCAGGGTCAGCGCATTTCAGACATTTCCCGCAGACGCAGTCAGCTCCACTCGACAAGCACGTCCCAACGGATTTATGCCAATATTCTTTCGTCCTAGAAATATTGGTGTACGATGGATATGCCTCCCTTGCTGGTCTATATGTGATGGAAAGGAGTTTGGACGATGTAACATTCCACGGTGAATGAGATTCTTGTGAAGAATAGGACCAGCTCCAACTCGGGTACGGGTTATGACCTGGTACATGCGTTCCCAGTCCAGATTGTTTCGTTGCTTCGTAGCCTTTGTCTACAGTTGTTGCCACTGAAGTGCCGTGGGGGCATAGCTCTGCGAGATAGCGTGTAGTGACTGGCGCATCATAACTCGGCTGGGAATCTTCCTTCTTTGGTAACAATTGCAACCCCTCCACCTCCACGATCGACTCGGTGCTTTCAGATTTGATGCCGTCGTCATTCGAATTGGGAATATTCAGGCGGAATATCCACCCTGGATAGTCATCATATTTTCCTGCAGCCATTCTTATTGCGGTAGTTACGAACCAAATCTCCAGAGGTCATTTCAAGTTCCTACTTTACTATTATTTTCCGCCAGAGCCGTCATGGTCGTTTCGAGGATCAACTCCGCGCTTCGACAGTTTGATTTCCCGCCACTTTTGATCTCGCCAATTATTTTTTCTGCTGACGGATGAAGGTCGACGGCGACCTGCAACTGCAATCCTTCGTCTTTCGTAGCAATGCGGCTCCTCTATGACAATGAAATGATGTAGTACTATGATGATTATTTCTTGCAATTACGTCATAAGCGGCTTCGATCACGCAAAGAGACAAATCTTTCGGCAGTCACCCAGGCACCCGAGATTGATATGTTGACCGACACAATGCGCGAGAAATTTTAATTTTTAAATGCGCTTCCCCTCTCGTTTCATCATTCACCGTCAGCGAGTGGGGAGCGAGACGAACATTATTTATCGCTTTGGTTCAGATTCCATTCTGGGGTAATCTTCTACTGAGGTTTGCTCAGATGATGACCCCAGATTGTGATTATGCAACTTGTAGTCAACGAGCTCATTAAATTCGCAATCCAACAAAGTCCGCATCGACGAATCAAAATTGAAAGTGCGTGGGAAAAACAGCATCTAGCCTGGGAGAAGAAACATTTGAGTAAACAAGAACAGATGGATGCGGCTGAGAGGAAGATGCAACTTGGAGAAAGCGACATTCCGACGCTTCGAGGATGGTTCCTAAAAGTAAGTTCTTCATCGGTGTCAAAGTAATGATGACTCGAGAAGTCGTGTATCGCACGTTGCTCATTCAAACCCTATACCTAGGAGAAACATGAATCATTCAAAAGGCGACAAGGATTCCTGCCTGGCTATAGCTACAATCGCAGATGGTTCACAATTGAACGTGCTCCCAAGTCTGTTGATAGTGAGTCGTCGGAAGAATTGCTACTTTGTTACTACAAATTAGCATCTGCGGAGAAAGATCAACGTTGCGGATGGCTGTTTTTGAATGATATTACTTCGCTCAGCCAGGATTTACCAAACAGGTGGATCACGATTGAACACCCTACGAGGGTCATACGAATTCAAAGTCCCACTCCTGCTCAGGTAATTGTAATTGATATTGCATTCTTTGGTAGCATCACGAAACAATTTGTCACTGAATTCCAAAATGCTTTGTTTTGCACAGCACCGAATATGGTTTTACACTCTATCAAAGTGCTGCAGAAATGCGAAAAAGAATAAATCATCTCCTTTGTCTTCGTCCGCGGTAAGGTGGTGGGGATGGCTTGTTGTTGTGGGAATGCATTATCCCCCTTCTAACGAAGAAGTCTTTGTTTGTTGTTTGCTTATCCTCAGACCGGAGATAGACCTCCAAGCCTACCTTACTTTTCGGAAATCACCACGCAGATGATAAGGAGGAACTCGTTGAAATATGCAGAAGATCCTGTCGCCGGAACATCGAAGGACGAGCTTGAATTCTTACGCGAAATCACGGGTGGGGCAAAGGCAGAGGTTGAAGAGGTTCGTCGAAACAAGAATCTTTTTTGCGGGGCCTCGTTCTCCACTTTCGCCGAAGATGTGGGGATGATGAATGACAAGGATGATGGAGACGCGAATTCGGTCGAAGTAATATCTGAAAAGTACGGCGCCGTGAATCTGTCCAGTGGCGCTAAAAAAGAGGAGACGGCAACATTTCAATCGTACTCGCCGTCCGACGGCTCTTGCAGATCAGGATCATCGGGTACGTCATCCATAGATCATCTTGATCAAATTGTCCGTTTGAGCAGTGTCATGAAGAGTACCACCTTGTCTCCAGAGTTAGCGAAATCTATGGAGGTAAAACGTATTCATGAAAATGAAGAGACTGATGTTGCTCGTTTCCTCGTGGATGGTGGGGCATCTCGTTTGATAAAGTCAAGCGATCATAATTCCGAAGTGAAGGATTTGAGAACGGCAGTGTCAAATGGAGATAAACAGCCTTTGGGCCTCAAGGTGAGCAGAAGAGTCTGACCAATGAACCTCCGACATGATCCAAGCTCAATCACTCTTTTTGGTTCTCGAATACATGTCTTAAGAAACAGCCTCACTCGTCTCAACTTTCAGACCGAATTGTCAAATCTTCCACTTATCGTGTGCATTTTGGGAACGAAGATGACGACAAGATCCTGCCTGATGATGACTTTCTTCATAATGATTGGGATGCTTAGCGTTTGAAATAGGTCTGTTCGTTAGTGTGGGAATGATCTTGCAACATGGTAAACTAAATCATGATGTTGGATTTCGCTTCGCAATCTAGATTTCGACCTTCCTGGCAGAAGAAGATAAAACGTGGAGTGGATGGGGGGCATGGAGTATTATTTGGTGTCACAAGTAGCGTACGTAGTATAAATATACTTAGCTCACTTCTTCTACCTA
>JALLBB010000756.1:0-12060 GCA_036939735.1 Discostella stelligera
GATACAGACTCGCCAATGCATTAATAGATGTATATTAATATGAATAATAAACGGTTGTTGATAGGCTAGGCATTTAATATATATTAGCATAGATAATAATGCATACTGTCTCTACACATCCCGCCACTGGCATGATGTTGTGCCATATTATTATTTGCACTATAAACCAACTTCCACTGCCCCCTTGCAAATGAAAATCACCAGCCCCTCCGGGCATACCATATATAATCATCCAGTGTGCTCTAGACATCAAAGATCGAGGCTCGTCATCATCTGCTTGCTCAGCTGCAACAGAACGCTGACCTCTTGAACAAAGAGAATTTCTGGCAGGAAAGCCCTTGGCTGGCAGCAAGCGGCTTGAGAAAGGACGCAACGAAGATTTTTTTCAGTATATTTTTCCAGGGATGGCTTCTTGAATTTGAATTTCCCCATGTCGCGGTCCCAAGAAATGCATAACACGAAACTCTGAAGATCACACCAAATATGTTATGGAGCATGCAATTTTGATACCATTAAATGAAGATGTTGATGAAATCAATTCAGAGATATCAACAAACTTTTTACAACAAATTGATGGTTCTTCAATTTCAACAAGGAAATATTTCAGTGCGGATACAATTTTTGAACATGATAGAAAATTCAATGTATCTCATTTTTGTCAATTCACAGGTGCTTTGTAAGAATTCACAAATTTCTGACTGCGAAGATATGGGAATGCTCCGGATACCCACAGAAAGCATCTAACACCAATTAAGCCGCCTCGCGTGCCTCTCTTTCCATCCGGTACTTATCCATTAACTCATCCTGCACATTCCTTGGCACGGAACTATGCTGGAAGTACTCCATTGTAAATTCTCCCTTCCCCTGAGTTAAACTTCGCAATTCCGTAGAGTAGCCAAACATATTAGCCAACGGCACCTGGCACTCAATCTTTAAGCCACTACCATCGTCATTCATTTCACTGTTCTGGATCAGACCCATGCGTCGGCTCAGAGATGCCATCACCGCACCTTGGAATTCAGAAGGTATTTCAATCTCCACAGTCATCACCGGTTCCAAAACACTTGGATTGGCCTTTTTCATTGTATCCCTAATTGCGTTCGCCATACAGATGCGAAATGCCATGTCAGAGGAGTCGACAGCGTGCGAGGCACCATCCTGCAATACTACTCGCACTCCCTCAACTTCGCAGCCAACCAGTGCACCCTCCGTCATGGCATCATTCATGCCCTTTTCGCACGATGGGTAATACTCCGGGGGAATGTTAGTTCCGATGCATTTGTTTTTGAATTCATTCGGTTTACCGTGTTCCTTTATCTCCTCCTCTGTCATGGGCTCAATGTATCCCATGACTTTTGCATACTGACCTGCCCCACCTGTTTGTTTCTTGTGCAGCCAATCAAATGCCTTCTTGGTTCCGATAGTCTCCTTGTAATTCACATTGGGTTGACCAGAAACACACTCAACGCCATACTCTCGCTTCATCCGTTCCAAATACACCTCCAGATGCAACTCTCCCATGCCACTCAATATAGTCTCCTTTGTTTCCGGATCCACTTTGACACGTAACGTTGGATCCTCCTTCGTAAACTTCCGCAATGCCTTGCCAAAATTATTCTGCATCTTCGTTTCAGACGGCTTCACTGCCAAGCTCATTACCGGTTCGGGTACAAACATGGAACTCATAGCCAAATCCATATTCCCATCACTAAAGGTGTCCATACTACGACAATCAACGCCAAACATGGCCACAACATCTCCCGCATGTGCTTCATCAATCTCTTGCATCTCGTCGGAATGCATCCGAACAATGCGGGCTAATTTGATCTTCTTCCCATCATTGACATTCACAATGGCATTACCCTTTTTCAACATGCCCTGATAGATGCGCATGTAAGTAACTATAAAAGATTGGCAAACAAGAAGTTATTGGTATGAGAAGCAGCGACACATGTTTAGGTGTCAAGAGTGGAGTTCAGCGCAAAAGTTCAAAGCAATGGGGTACATACGTTGACCAAACTGTGTCTCTTCCAGTTTGAACGCCAATGCCAGCAAAGGAGCATCCTTGTGACAGGATACTTCAACGGGTTCTTCATTCTTGGCACGATTCAATGCATAATTTGCCTTCTCTCTTGGTTCTGGTAGGTAGTCGACCACCCCGTCCAACAACTTTTGCACGCCCTTGTTTTTGAACGCCGAACCCATGAATACCGGTACGAATTGACAGCTAACCGTACGTCGACGTATGGCCTCCTTGAATTGCTGTGGCGTCGGCTCCTCTTCCATCAAGAATAATTCACCAATCTCTTCATCGACATCGGCCAATCGTTCCAATAGTTCGGTTCGTTTCTCTTGCACCAATGCCATCATGTTCGATGGTATATCATCGCTCTCAATGACATTCTCACCCTTGTCTCCCTCAAAGGTATAACTTTTTAATTCAATCAAATCGATAACGCCAGAATGTTTATCCTCCAGTCCCAATGGCAATTGCACTGCCGCAGCATTCAATTTCAATTGATTGCGTAAATCACCAATGACCTTCCACGGATTGGAACCCTGTCGATCTAATTTATTGATGAATGCCAGTCGGGGCACGTTGTATCGTTTCATTTGTCGATCTACGGTGAGACTTTGGGATTGGACGCCGGAGACTCCGCACAACACTAGAATGCCACCGTCCAAGACGCGTAGGGCGCGTTCCACCTCGATGGTGAAGTCGACGTGACCTATTGTGTTGCGAGCGTGTTTGTGGGGATTAGTGGGATGTGTATTGAGAAGAAGTATAAGAATGACAACCGAAATATAGGTTAGATCATCGCAATCCTTCTATTTGCATACCCAAGATTGCACACGACAACTGACCTGGCGTGTCAATGATATTGATGTGAGCATCCTTCCACATGCAGAATGTAGCGGCACTTTTGATGGTGATTCCCTTTTCGCGCTCCAAGTCCATTGAATCCATCTTGGCCCCCACCCCGTCTTTGCCGCGTACGTCATGGATGGCGGAAATTCGGCCGGTGTAGTAGAGAATGCGTTCGGTGAGGGTGGTCTTGCCGCTATCGATGTGGGCCGATATTCCAATATTGCGTCGCTTGATAGCGTCGTTGCTGAGATGATTGTTGGTGGAGAAGGAGCGGTGGTGTTGGTGTTGGTGAGTAGCATGAGGATGCACAGAAACAGAAGCAAAAGTGGATGTTGGAAGGAACTGCGCGTGGAATGCCGCCAATGCCGACGCCGACGATTTGGCAACTCTGGCGCTGCCTGATGGTGGAACGAGGACACGAAGCATGGTTTCTCTTTTTCGTTGGATCGTCGGCCTGGGTGTTAGTGGCGGTAGAAGGCGGTATGGTATCTCAAGTGCACCTTTTCTTCGTCCTTTTCGGCTTTTTCGTTGTTGTGCGTCGCTCGGCGAGGGCGTGAAAGATCCAAAAATGTTTCTGCGGTGGAGTCGTCTTGCACAACTGTCCACAGACAGACGTCCACTCACAGGAAATTCTCAAGGGGTACGTGAATGTATTTTTTTCTCACCAAAAAAGTCACACAGTTTGAAGAGTATGATGATAGTATGAAATATTATTTAGGATTCGTCATTTACGTGTGCTTCGCGCACCTTCTCCGCGCGCTGCTCGTTTTTTGTGTGTGCGTGCTTGCTTGATCCTGCTTGCTTCCCTCGCATCTCAGTCGGTGCTGTGACTTGACCTCACAGCAGCAGCAGCAGCAGTCGTCATCGTCACACCCCAACCGCGCGCGTTGGCCGGCCAAGCGAGCGAGCACGAGGCCAATCCAACAGCCATTTTAGAGGAGGCAGGGTTCATAATTCGAATAGTTCCAAGTAGTACGCACCTTCCCAGCAGTATCTCTAGCAACACCGCCATCCGATTGTCTCCATTCTCATTCTAACCACTGGCCTGATCGAGGCTGTATTAGTTTGCCACACAGCCACACGTATCCTTCTTTTCACGGAACGTAGTAGAGAGAAAAATAGAGTCGTCATTGTTGTGGACTCGAGACTCGGATAGTAATAGTAGTACTCGGAAAGCTACCTAGATATCTAGAGATATCCCCGTCGGTCGCCGCCGATTTCGGTTACGCACCACCACCCACAGCAACAACAACAAGCACCGCGATTACTACTCAACACCAATATATATACTATATAACATCAAAACGCAATGGAGCCGGGGACTCAAGTCTGGACCTACGAACCGGCCGGTGACGATCCATGGATACTCTCCGAAATCATCGCCCGCTCGACGGACTCGCTCACATTGAAGCACTTGGGCGGCGATACGCCCGGCAAGACATTTTCACGCAATCTCGTAACTTTGGCAAGCGGCGCAGGAAAGGGAGGAGAGGCAGCCGCGGCAGCCGACGATGGGGTCAAGTACGATGGAGTGGAGTTGGCCAACCCGCCGTTGAGCGAAGCCGATATTGCCGAGGGGGCAGATAATGACATGATTGCATTGCAGCATTTGCATGAACCGAGCATATTGCATGCCGTGTCTGAACGGTATTTTAGAGGGGAGATCTACACGTGGACTGGTCCAGTGCTGATTGCCGTGAATCCTTTTCAGAGATTGCCACTGTATACCAGGGTGAGTTTGGTTGTGCGCATTACTACTTGTATTCATCACTCGTTTATAAAGTGTTTGGTTGGTTCGTCGGTTGCCTTTGAGTTGCACGGAGTGTGCACCATCCATCCCTCAATCGCTCGTACTCTTGCTCATTCCATTATGTTTACTCACCATCACACCGATTCTCCCTGATTTTCCCCCGCCAATCATTAGGAAATCCTAGAAACCTACCGTCAAGAGGGACTCCTCCGCTCTCAAAATCTCGGCGATTCCAATGCCAAGCATCTGGGTCCGCACGTCTACGCCATCGCCGATCGATCGTATCGTCAAATGATGTCCGAACAGCGCAAATCCCAAAGTATACTCATCAGCGGCGAATCCGGTGCCGGTAAGACGGAAACGACCAAGATTGTCATGCTCTACTTGACCACACTGGGAAGTGCTCACGAGGCTGGTGAGGGCGGCGGTGGAGAGGGAGGGGGGGAAAATGCCAACCTTAGCGTCATGGAACGAGTCCTCCAGTCCAATCCCATCCTCGAGGCATTCGGCAATGCCAAAACTCTGCGCAATGATAACTCATCCCGGTTTGGTAAATTCATCGAATTGGGTTTCAACCGCGCTGGCATCCTACAGGGCGCAAAAGTTCAAACCTACCTCCTGGAGAAGGTCCGCATTGGATATCATGCATCCGGAGAGCGGAACTATCACATCTTTTACCAACTGCTGAGGGGTGCCACCGAAGAACAGCATCATAGGTACTGTTTCCATGATGGACTCACCGGCGGGCTGGAATTGGCCAATTACTTCCACCTCACTGGTCAAGGTGGAGCGCCGCAGCTGCGAGAATTCACCGACGAAGATGGATTGAAATACACATTAAAATCAATGCGCAGTATGGGCTTCGATGAGGAGACGATTGATCGTGTCCTAAGTATAGTGGCGGGCATACTCCATCTGGGTCAAGTCAAGTTTGAGAGTAAATTCAATGACGGTGGACAGGAGGTGGCGACCATTGCCGATACGAAAACTGTTGCCGATGCGGCCAAATTGCTCGGAGTGGATGTTGATAAGTTGATTACAGCGTTGACTATTCGTATTATGATCACAAGGGGAGATCAGATTCGTATTGAACTCGCCCCCGATAAGGCTGCGGATGCCCGCGATGCATTGGCCAAGACTGTCTATAGTGCCATGTTTCTTTGGGTGGTAAAGAGAGTGAACAACTCGATCAAGTGGGAGAATGATTCGGACATCCGTTCGTCCACTGGAGTATTGGATATTTTTGGATTTGAAAGCTTCGCTGTCAACTCATTTGAGCAGCTCTGTATCAACTTTACGAATGAAGCCCTGCAACAACAATTTAACAAGTTCATTTTCAAGTTGGAGCAGGAAGAATATGAACGTGAGAAGATTAGTTGGGCATTCATTGAATTTCCTGACAATCAGGATTGTTTGGACACTATCCAGGCCAAGCCTCATGGTATTCTTGCCATGTTGGACGACGAGTGCAAACTAGGACAGCGTGGGAGTGACAAGAACTGGGCCAAGCGGTTGAATGACGCCTACCTCCCAAATAAGAATCAGGAAGTCTCGGACAATACGCGATACAGTGCGACGAAGATGCAGCAGGTCAAGGGCCAGTTTTGCGTTCGTCATTTCGCGGGTAATGTTCAATACACTGCCGAGACGAACTTCCTGGAGAAGAATCGTGATGAAATTCCCCTTACGGCCAAGTCACTATTCGAGGAGGACTCGTCCGATTTAATCAAGGAAATGTATGAGGTTCAGATTGGCGAGTCAACCGGGGAGGCTACTGAAAAGGGGAAGCCGGCGAAGCAAAGCACGGTCAGTCAGCAGTTCAAGGCTCAGCTCACCAGTCTCATTGAAATGATTGAGACAACTGATCCGCACTACATTCGATGTCTTAAACCTAACGATGCAGCGAAGCCCAAGCTGATGACACGGAAGCGCCTTACGGAACAACTGCGTTATGGTGGTGTGTTGGAAGCCGTCAGGGTCGCACGTATGGGTTATCCTGTTCGATTGGACCACACTGGCTTCTTCAAGCGATACCGAATGCTCCTTCCCTCGATTCCGGACGATGTTCTGTCGTGGAGTATCGAAGATAATGATGAGCCGCAGACCCTGTGTGTCAAATTCTTGGATATTCTATTAGAGGAGGGTGCGAAACCAGTCAACTATGCCAACAAAGACGGGTCTATGTCGCGCGCGAATAAGATTCGGATGGCCCAAAGACAGCCGGAGCCTATGATCTTTCCCAAATCGGATGTGCAGCTTGGTTTGTCGAAAGTGTTCATGCGGAAAGGCCCGCATGACAAATTGGAGAGTCATCGAGTGTTTCATCAAAATGCGTCGGTCACCTTAATTCAGAGTTGGATGAGAGGGTTGCAACACGCTAGGAGATATCTCATCAAGTGCGATGCTGCTCTCACCATTGAAAGATGGTATCGTGGTTGCTTGGGCCGCGCACGGTAAGCTGTTTATGAATAATTTGCTTCGTCCTCTTACCGAAAGATGATTCTTACACATTTTGTCTCTAATTTTTCAGGTGGTGGAGACTCCGCGAAGCTCAGGCAAGCGTGCTCCTCACAAATACTTTCCGTATGCAGATCAACCGGCGGAAGTACAACCGTGCCCGTCGTGGAGCCATACGTTTGCAGGCTCAGTATCGTGGACGTACAACTCGCAAGAACATTGCTGCCTCGAAGATCCAATCCTATCGTCGCATGCATGTTAACAAGCGCGCGTACAAAAACCTTCGATCGGCTACCATTGCATTGCAATGCCGCGCAAGGCGTGGTGCTGCGAAGAAGGAATTCGATCAAATCAAGCGCGAGGCGAAAGATATGGGTAAAATCAAGGAGCATAATGAAAAGCTCAAGATGGAGATGGCGAGTCTCAAGGCCATGTTGCAAGCTCAGGCAGCTAGTGATGCTGATAAGGTCAAGAGTAAGAAGGCTATCGCGGAAAAGCAGGAAGAAATTAATCGCTTGGAGGCCCGTATCACGCAACTCGAGAGCGAATTGGAGAATGAGAAGGAGAATGTTAAGAGGCTGGAAAACGATTTGAATGTACAAAAGGGGGACAATTCAAAACTTACTCAAGATCTTCAGTATCAGAAAGAAATGGTCTTGGCTCTAAGAGGGGCATCGACTTCTACCAAACACTCAAGGAATTTATCTGGCACCGAAGTACAAAAGGCTCCTGGAAAACATGCCAGAAATTTCTCCGCTAATGAGCTTGTATCAGCCGTGCCCGCTGAGGCAGTGGTAGATGCTGTTGTTGTCGGTCATACCATCACCCCCGAAGCCCTGGCTCAGCATCGCGCGGAGGTTGCAAGGTTGGAAGAAGAGCTAGAGGAGGAACGAAGAATGAGCCGTGCAGCACGTATTCAGATCAAAAATCTTCGAGCGGCAATTGCCGATAAGGGTGTGATGGATGCCACTGCTTCGACCGAAATTATTTCGGACAATCTCAGTGAGATGTCTGGAAGTGAAATAGATAGGAGCGATATACCAATTCCAAGCGAGCTGGATCCGCAATTACGGTAAGTGTTGACTTGTTTGTAATGGTGGATTTAATCGAGTGTGTTTGATCATTCCGTTTCTGGCGTATGTCGAGTTATGGTCTTGGATTGCTTTTGGTTGGTATTAGCCAGATTCATCTTCCTTAGAAGAGCATTTGTTGCCAATCACCCAGTAGCACTTCTGCCATCCGTCCGCATCAGAAATGGAATGATAGACACCTGATTTTTTCTAACCATGCAGTCGTCCTGGTTGTTGTACTACTTTAGACTTGTGCTCGTGCTAGCGTTTGCAATCATTGTAATCTTCCTTGGGATAGGAAGTATTCTTTGGCGTCGTATTGGAATTAATCGTTCCAGGATGGCACTGCTTATGCTTGAGAATCCACTCAACGCCACTGGATATGCTGAGACTTCTGGTTTTGGTGGCATTGATATTTTCTTTGCATGTTGGCTATTTGATGAGTGTTTCATGCAACCGATCGATTCCATACTGCCTCGTTTTTGAAGCCTTTGTCGATGTTCGGCATTGTTGTTTGTGAAGACTTCAGTCGAGCAATTGTCGCATTGATGTTTCTTTTTCACGGCTTGAAGTCGATAAAAATGCAGCATTAATGTTTCCTTGACCACTTGATGACGAGCAAAGGCAGCATTATTTCAATACTTGGAAGCGTCTAATCACTGTAATTACTCCTATTTTTTTTCTTTGGACGCCTCGCACGAGCAGTGTCCCTATTGAGAAATCCGAAATAGAGACAGCTCTCGCCGAAGGATTGATGGAGGTTCGTGGAAAGATAGATGACATTTCAAGATCAGTTAGCGAATATTTCCCGATGATTAAGCGGGGTTTCATCGGCGAAGAAAAGGAAGAAGGTGCGCCGGAGGTTGTGACGGTTGGATGGAAACACGATATTACAAGCAGGAAGGAGAGAGAAGAGGGTCTTCGGTGAGTAGGGATAGTTGGATGTTTCGTCAATATGAGTATTTTCTACAGTCGATCTCACGTTATTTGAACCGGTTTCAATTATAAGCGACGAGGTGCATGTGTTCGAGACCAAGGTTAAGAAGTTCTATCCAATGCTGGAGGAAGGTGTAGATGTCACCGTGTGGCAGTTGAACAAGATTTCTGAGGTCGGTGGCCCAGGAGAAGAGGATTTCGCAGTGAAATCGAGCTCGATGACATTGAAGCTGCATCGAAGAGGTGAATTACTCGTGCAGACTGTGTTAACATTCAATTCGACTGGTGGCTATTTGAGCAAGGCACTTGGGAGACGACGCGATAAAGCAGCACATGAGCCATTACCGCTGAACGATATCCTTGAGATAAAAGCAGGATGTGTGGGCTTCGATCACGCAGATCTTCCCTCGGTAACTGCAAAGAAAGGAAAAACATCAAAAGTGAAGTCAGAAAATTTGCAGAGCAGTCTCTTCTTAACGATCAAAGCTACTGCAACACCTATGGCCTCGTCGAGATCGTACTTCCTTCGTCTGAAGTCTCGATCTGCCCGTAATGATCTATTGCTTGGCTTGCGTGGAATACTCGCGGACTTGCAAGTTCATGAGGGAGTCGGAATATCACAAATTCAAACACCAGCTGCCGCTCAACAGGCGAGACGAATGCCTGGATCGACTCATGCAAATGCCGGACCAAACCCTTTCATGGGAAGGCGAGGCGACATTATGGTGCCCCTTGCGGAAGTCCACGATCTGATTAATAGGGAGAGAGAGAGTTATGATCGTCTCCTCCTCACGCTGCTCCAGGGAAGCAATGACTTGAAGGAGAAGGAGGATGAATTATTGACCTTGCGCGAAAAATTGTATCAATCGATTGCTGTATCCCAAGAAAAAGACAGGACACAAGCGAACGATTCGAAACTAATCATGCAATTGAGCAAGAAGCTGGAGACGCTTCTTATGGAGAACGAAGATTTGAGAGACAACAACGACCGCTTGAACCAGCGCTTAGTTCATGTGGAGTGTAAGTTGAAAGAAAACGATATTTCATGGTGTTGATTCTGCGTACGTGTTATCCGTCTCGTTTTGGTGTTGAAATCACTAAAGCAATTTACTCATATCATCGCTGATTTACTTTTTTACATTAGGTGAAAATTTGAACATCGTTGCGCAATTGAAGAAGGGGTAGTGTTGTCTGTAAAGGAGATAAATAATGGTTGATGGTTGTCAGCTTGATGTATCGTATTCTTTTAACTTAGTGGAAGAGATCTTTCTGTTTTCCTATTGTGCCTCACTCCATAGAGATGTAAATATCATTTTGCTGCTCGCCCTGATGTCGCTCACGCAGTTCCCTTGATTATTTTTGTGTGTCAATGTTAAAGCTTGTTCATTTCGGTGTTGTTGAGCTGCGAGGAGGGAGCACAATGATACTCATGTCATATTTCCAGACAATGGTATGTGATCAAGGTGTTTGAGCTTGTTCATTTTGGTGCTGTGTGCTGCGAGCAAGGAGCGACCATACACCTGATAACATGATGAAAGTCATAATGTCAACAAATATTGCTGAACGTTCGATGACGATTGATGGCATATTAGCCATCTTAGAACAATGATTCGAGAGACTGGATGAGCAGTAGATTTAAAGGTGTCAATATCAAAAGTATCAGCGATGCAACAACAATTTGTTTTAGGGCATAGGGTAGGTAATAGTTGCCTCAGAAACCTGCTTGTGTATTGCACATCATGCTTGAACAACCAACACCTGCAATTCAGCGGAGTGCCCTTAAAGCTACATGCTCGAATGCTAGTAAGTTGGAGACTGATAGAGTGAAGAAGTACTTAAGCCGGGCAATGGATCCGCCAAAAAACAAAGCTTTGCGCAATCAGTATTGATTCATCACATCCACTGCCCAGATACTGACCCCAATGAGAAATTACCACATTCATTTACCACTGGACCAAGTCAATGCAAATCATGGCATGGGTGTGGACAAAATGCTTGAATCCCATCCTGACAGTTGCTGCTAGCATTAAAAGTACTGGAACCTTCTTATTACTACCTGATCTGTGGAAAGAACAGAGAATGAAATGACAAATCTTTGCAAGCATAAGAAAACTATAGCGATGTATTGCAGAGCAGGTGCTGTAATGCAATCGAATTTGTGCTATGATGTATCTCACTGCATTGACTCGGGATCAAATTATCTTTCAGTGGTAGGTAGAGAGTCATTGATGACCGGATCATTGAGAAGGGCTGCTGTGAAGAAAGAGCTTTCCATGGTCTACTATGGATAAATGAACTATACTAATCATACCTCCCAATATGTGCCCACCAATACTGCTCACACCAGGCTAGGCCAATCTGATTTACTGCAGGCTCCTGGCAATCAGCATCCTGAAATATTATGGATTTCCCTTCCATAGGAAGAGAAGCTACTCTACATCCCTATGGAGGCTTCCATGGATAAGCATCGGCAAGTATATTCACTAGGCTTTGTTGAACTAGTTCCCTCTGCCACTTTGTTTAGACATGAGTATTCTTCACAATAATCAACAATTCACTAAATCTATGCTCAGCTTTGTCATGAATGTCAAATCATGAGGGTAAGTGTAGAGTTGATGAGAATCTCTGCCCCAAATTTGTCTGTATTATTGTCATCCTTCTTGCAAACGGATTAGAACTTACCTCTCCTTGAAAGCCTATCCTGGATCATCCTTCTGCCAACTATCAATAGGATTCTGCCCCTCTTCGTCTCTTCCTTCTTCCTCTCCCAGACCATAATGATTGTCATGATGCATGGACAATGTGTCAACGAGCAAAAAAGAGGAATTTTGAGGGACGAGTGTTGACATACTGCTCTCACAATGCAGTTTTTTTCATGTGGAATGTCGTACTGGGAAGGTTGACACTGGTTGGAGTGCTGACACCTTAGGAAATGAGGAAGCAGCTGCCTTATTACTATCTTGGGAGACCATCTTGGG